>BRDA01012095.1:35395-67914 GCA_036984385.1 Crenuchus spilurus
CCTCTATATAACATACATATACATTTCATTATAATGACCAAATAACTGATTCCCCAATAATAGATCATTGTAAATACTGTAGCATAAGGTGTTCATCTGAAATGGATGTACTTGAGGATTAGACAAGTGTGTAAAAAACTGTTTGTGTGAGTCAACAATAGAGTGCTACAAGCACTTTTCATCACTTGGCAAACCTATAGGACCTGCTCCCGTATGAGACATCTGTGACATTTAAAGAGCTAGGTAGAAGTTAACCTCGTCACCTCCACTCCCGTTCCTCAGTGTCTCTGTTTTACTGCTCGTCTCATCAAAAGGTAGGAGAGAAAAAGGACGTCCACTCATGACAATAGCGAAAGATTAACATTCCTCGTTAAATCTAAATGACGGCCACGTACAGGTTTCTATATCTGGAGGTATGAAATAACTACTGATTGCTGATAAGCGCTGATCTTTCACCATATATTTGGATGAATACAAGAAGAAATGTGTGCGAGAGAGAGAAAGCGAGCTCCAGGCACAATGCTTAAATAATTATAAATGTGTTAGCTTAATGAAGCCCACACGTTCCATTAGGGTACGCAAAGAGGAAGAAAGAGCACAGATGTAAGCTTTTGCACTGTTCTTTAGTTCCTCTGCCGTGAATTAAGCGCGTTTGCTATTTTGTAAACAAACACGCGCTAACAGCTCTTTTCACATGAAAGTTAAAGTCAAATAACATATGCTCTTAACAACAACAATAGGTGTTAACAGACTAAATTGCAATTGTGCTAGATCTTATACAAACAAACAGCAAGCTTTGTTACCAAGACAACTGAAACAATGCGATTCCCATGGCACGGTCGGAGCTGCCACTTCTTGCCTGCGATGTGTGAGGAACCGTAGCACAACCATAGTGTGAGTTTTTTTTTTTCTTAAAGCAAATTCCATTCCCCCAACAATACCATGCCACACTTAGGCAGACTAATAAAAACTCATATCCTGAGGGGCAATCAAAATATTTCCCTATGAACTGTGAACAATTGAACTTTTAGCTCACCCAGTTTCTTTCTCTTTTTTTCTCTTTCTCACATTCCAGAGTAGCAAAATGAATTCAACTCCAAACCTAATTAATCCACAAAGGTTTCATGTCTTAATCCCCAAAGTCAAGGGGGTTATTGTCCTCACAAATGAGGTCAATGTTTCTCCCAGTGGAAATACATGAACAGCAGTGCAACTGAGAGAGAGGAAGGGAGCGAAAGAGATCTACGGTAGGAGATCTGAAGAGGGTGACCAGGGCTGAGCAAACAGGGTTAGAGGTGTGCTGACCGTGGCTGCCTGGTGCGGCTGGCTGGAAGATCTGGAACTGGCCTAGAGCGCAAGCTCAAGCAAGGAAAGAGTGGCATCGCTGGAGGGCAAACGAAGATTGAAGAACGTTGGCGCCACGCAGACAGACCTCTACAACCTTCCGTGTCGTAACACTTGTTTCCAGGGTAATTGTCACTAAGGCAGATTGGGCCAACTCAGATCCGAAGAACCCTTTTGCGTGACACACTGATGACAGTGATAGATTTGTCATCTTTCTAACACGAGGACGCAACATACTCAAGCCCACTCAGTAGCCCACTCAATCATCGCTGCACACGTAGAATGTGCCAACGGGTGCCGAGATGAGCTGTGTGACCCACCAAAGGCTGAGCGAATCATTTGAGAAATAAGCACAAGTTCAAGACCTCCCGCCAAGCAAGGCCAGCCAATGAGGTTTTAACCTCCAAATGGTGGCCAACGAGCAGATGAAGGGTGAGCGTGGCAAAGCCGATGCAACAGCTTGGAGAAATCTGCCATCTAACACTACGTACGGTAGCGTAAACCGGGGGGGTGAAAAAGAAAAAGAAAAAGAAAAAAAACAGGAACATACTGTAAAGGCACAGTTTCAAATTGGCAAAAAAGGGACCACCACAAACAGAACAAAGAGCTGCTTCTTCTTCTACCCACACTAGTGAAGAGGGGGCTCCGTATGAACCCAACATACCACACAGTCTCATTAGCAGGAGCTCCGCTGTTTATGATTACCCATAATTACCAGCACTCGAACGAGACCTAAGAAGAGGGGGGAAAAAAAGAAAAGAAGAGGAAGGAGGAAAAAAAAAAGAGAGAGAGAGAGAGAGAAGGAGAAAACAATGCGACTGTAGCCTTGTTACAGGCATTTTCATTTCAAAGTTCTTTCAAGCTGCTGAAATGAAAGAGGTTTACATTGTCATGCCTACCGCTGCGCTTGACACTTTAGTTTAAACTGACAGTGGGAATTAAAATCCGTAAATGGTTTTTATTTTTGATGCACAATGTACGAATCAGCTGTCAAAGTCGGTGTTTGTTGATTTTTATCGGGAGGGTTATTACATTTGGAGAACGTGACAATTAAAAAGCCCTCGATCATTCCGTAACTTTGCCTCGGGGTGCCAATACCGCAACGCGAAGCAGGAAGACAAAGAATAAACTGCACGTATGTGAGAGAAAGAGCTAACTCCGCACAGGTTTAACTCATCTCTGCTCCGGCGGATCCTGTCATGGGCTCAATTGGGCTTTCAAAACACACGCTGGTCTTACATATTACGTTACACACTAATATGCGCCGAGTAAAAAAATAAATAAATCAAAAAAAGGAGCCGTCTTATAGGCTGTCATACGAGATGCATCATTATTTAATATGATTATTAAAGCAGCAGGTCTCAGGGTTGGCCTCAGGTTACTAGTGCACTCTATGAAAGAGCATTATTGAATAATGACACAGGACATGGCAGGGCAATGGCTTCTACTCCAAACCAAGCCTGCTCTTACAGACAGGTCACTGTGCTATTACCTGAGAGAGAGAGAGAGAGAGAGAGAGAGAGAGAGAGAGAGAGATCTCATTCTCCTTTCCTATCGCAGAGGATGTACAGAGGAGAAAAAAGATTTAAAGGAGAAAAAAAAGCACAATTGTTTATTGATTTTATAATAGGCTTAGTGCCAGAGAAATAAAGTGGAGGTCAGCAAGCAAGCCCCAGCAAGAAGCAATGGCATGACAAACACAAGCTTACATGCAGGTAACAAGGCCTGTGTCCTAAAGCTAAGATATTATTGTTTCCCAGCCCGATGCAAGCACAAAATGACACTTGAAGACCGGTTTTGTACTCTTTTATGCCTTCCTTTTGTATTGGACATATAGATTAGTTTCTGGTGAAAACTTTAAAAGGTCCACTACTTACAAGAAACAGACTGTTACTATATATATATATATATATTAGGGGTGTAAAAAATAACCGATTTGAATCTGAAGACCGATTTTGACTTAAACGATGTGAGTGCATCGGTACATGGACCCCTGAATCTTTGTAAAGTGAACCGGCCGATGGCCCGATTCAAGAGCTGTCAATCGGTTTCGTGTTATGCTTCTGCTGCGCTCTCTCTCTCCCACCCTCCCTCCCTCCATCCCCCGGCCCCCTCCCCTCTCTTGCTCTCTCATGAACTGTCGCGATACTCATCACAGTCACGTTTGAAAGACAAACGTGTCAGATGCACATATATACTGTACAACGCTCCGCCGAGCTTAAAATCTAAAGTTTGGAAGAAGTTCGGTCTTTAAATGAAGAGCGGAGAACATTTGGTGAGACATGAGGAAAGTGGCGATGAGGACGCTAGCACCGTTAGCCCAAAGACACGGCAGGACAATAACACAGAAAAACAGGACTTCTTCCAGCCAAAACTCGACCACAGCTCAGGTAGAGCCAAAGTAATAACGGCTTCAATAACCTGGTTCATTGTCAGAGACTTAAGACCATACTGTGTGGTGGAGAATGAGGGCTTTGGGGACTTGTTTAAAACATTGGAGCCCCGGTACCACATCCCAACGCCACAGTATTTTACTGTTTCTGAATTCACATGTCAAATACAACTATACTAGTTCTCTAGTATTTCATTAATCTGTCTGAAAGCAAAAACACATTTTTAGTAATAACTTATATATATATATATATATATATATATATATGCTGGTTGTTAGGGATTTGATCTTGTATCTGGAAGGTCGTTGGTTCAATCCCCTGGCAGGACATGGATGGGTTAAATACAGAGGTCAAATTCCTCACATTGGCCAATGATTGTGCCCTTTCACTTTCACACTCATTACACATATCGCCGCTGTTGTATATAAAAAAAAGAATATTTCCCTTTTTTAATTTTTGGAAAAGAGCAGCTTACAATGTGCAAATGTTGACTTGATGTTCTAAAATTACTTGCCTCATTACATTAAAATGAACTACTGACATAAGCTGTAGAGACATGAACTATTTGTGCAGTCTTTGTCCTGTACTATATGTCATCAACACCTTAGAAGCTGATCCTTTAAGTCCTGTAAGTTAGATGGAGATCTAACGACCTGGGCCAGCACATCACACAGATACTAGATCAGATTGAGATCTCTGGCATTTGGACGCCACAGTTGGTACATACTCATCACTACTGACCAGGAGCACTTCAGAGATGCTCAGACCGAATCATCTGGCCATAACTGTACGGCTGAGGTCTGTAAGCTTACACATTTTTGTTCAGCATCCAACATATGAGAGTCAAGCATTTACTGACTAATATCTCCCAAACCATCAGATGTGTGACTGTTACGAGATAATCAGTGTTATTCATTTCATATGTGAGTGGTATTAATATAAACCATTGGTCATAGCTTTTGATTGGCGTGAGAAAATGTGCAACACATCCTAACTACCTGTAAAGACTTTACGCAAAGACCAAAAGAGTCACTATTTTATTATACTACACTACCTGAGTTATAATATAATCAGAGCCTTATGATGCAACATTAGAATTTATAAGTATGATTACAAAGCATTATTACTAAGTTATAAAGACTTATAACCACATTTATAATGACTTATACATACATGCTTCACCATCAGGTGATTTTAATAGCTTTAGAGACTGTTTGAATTCGTCCAGTTCTCCATAGCAATGAGCACAAAGCAGACCTTTACTCATATTGACCATCATATTGTTTAAAAAGAAGAATCGGCAGAAATGTACTTGGAATGAGCTTGTAAACGTGCTTGGGGCATCCACAGCACATTCAGGAACTTAGCCTGGCACTAAGCATGGCACTATGGGCATATGTATACACACACATAGAGAGAGAGAGAGAGAGAGAGAGAGAGAGAGAGAGAGAGAGGTAAAGCGCAATCAGAAACTGTCAAAAACACATTTTGGCCTGTATATCTCTTCGTGGTTACATTTCCATTGTTATCAAGCACAAGGTCGGAAACACTCAAATGATATCAGATCCCTGTGCTTAATGACTCAATTTTAGCACCAGTCACCTCTGATTTGATCACGAAAAAGAGTGAAAAATATCAGGTGAGTGACACCTCTCTCAGCAAATCATTCTGAACTGCTGGGAGACGACAGAGTTTGGACCAGCCTATGTGCTGACGGAGAGGCAGTGATGCTGTGTATGTGTGTGTGTGTGTCTGTGTGTGTAAGGATCAGTGTGTATGTGTATGGCCTGATATATGGATGATAACACTAATTAGCTCATTTTGTTTGGGGCACAACACTCATTAAAAACCCAGTGGGGCCATTAACGCTACCGTCCCCTCCAAAATGCTGCAACCGCCATATTAATCTCCCCAGCTCGCGCTTCTAATGGTGACTGCTTCAGGTTGGGTTGAGGGAAAGGAGGGGGTGTGGAAGAAAAGATTGGTGGGTTCAGACTTTTTTCTTCTCATTCTTACATTGAAACCCCCCCCACACCCACACCCTCTTTTAATTCATAGGGAGGCATACACCCATTTCTTTCTCATTCACCAATTACCCTGTACACTTCCTGCTCAGGGCCACGCTCCATGATGGTGTACGCATAAGAATTGAGGATTCACACACGCTGGGTTTGACAGTGTTTTCAGCCTTGTGTGGTAATGTACCCATAATACCACTGCTTCACCGAGGCTTGTGGTGCCATAAGGCAGCACTTACAGTCAGGCAGCGGAGGCTGATAGCACAGGCCTGGTAGGATTAGCTCAGGAAAAGTAGCATCCTGCTAATAGACGAAACATGGAAGCCTTACTCTCGAGGGCCAGGCACGGCGAATCTTCAGTGTGTCTGCTTTTCCTCGCCATGTTTTAAGCATTGCAACCTGTTCTGGGATTTGCATTCAGCTGCAGTTCGGGAGCGCACCTAGCAAGCTATCAGCAGCAAAGGCACAGTACATGGCAAGTATCCATGCTGGAAAGCGCAGAGCCGTCCCCTACCCCAGCAGAAACGCACTCGTCCATTTTAAACAGCTTGAGAACGTGGTGTAAAGGAAAATAAATAAATAAAACAGCAAGCGCTCCTTGCCGGCTGGACACCCACTCCTCCACTTCCCAGCTTTGGATGGAGGAGGGTGAAAAGGCTAATATTCTCCATCTTAGAGCTGGATATTAACAGTGTTGATGAGATATATGAGTTTGCCATTTGCCCATGGAGCGGCGAGGCTCCGGCAGAACTGGGTACCATATGGCTGGTGAGAGATTTCCTCCCTCTCTTCCTCCTCTCTGAGCCTGACAGCTGGATGCCTGCTAACAGGGGACGAGGAGCTTGGCAGCTGCGAGCTGAGAGCAAAGCTTTGATGCAAACGCAAACTTTCTACAGGTAGGTGAGGGGAGGATGAGACGTATAGCCAGCGAACGGGGAAAGGTGCGAGATGGAAGGGGAGCAGGGAGAGAATGGGGAGGAGAGAAAATGCTTCTGGGAGCACATTAAAATGTACAGCTGGCGAGTACAAAAGTGAGCGTGCTTTTTTCTTCTACGATTTTTTTTTCTTTGAGTCAAAAGAACCTTTCATCATCTCAAAAAAAAACAGCTTCCTTTTGGATACAATGATGCAGGTACGATGATGTTTTGTACAGAATGAATAAAACACTCCAGCTCACTTTTTGTAGTTTTTTTTTTTTTTTTGCTTTTGTGTTATAATCAATGCAGAAATGTAGAAATGGTAGCTGGTATAACAGGAAAGTTCACACAAAAACTGAGTCGGCAAAGCAAATCTGTAAACTTAGTTAAACCCGTATAAGTTGAGAGTACTCTAGCTATGCATAATTGGATAATTAATTTCATTGTAAGTTGCACAATTAAATACATTTACATATGAATTATATCTCATATCAACAACTTTTCCCACCTGTTTAATGTAGGGAGTGATGGAAATATGTATAAAAGTTTTTTAAACACATTCAAAATCAAAAATATCTCAAAAATCAAAAATACCTTAAAATCAAAAATATCTCCATCAATCAAAAATATCTCCTCTCCTACTTACAACTTCAAACGTGGGTTTGATTGAACAGAAAAGTTATACTAACACAGGTTCTTCAATTGCTTCAGTAAGCAATGAGTGAAATAATTAACCTACACTCTACATAAAGTTCTTCAAGGGTTCTTTTGTAAAGAAAATGGTTTTAAAACATCTCATTATGATGTCAAGCTTGTAAAACTAAAAGTACCCTTTTTGTTATATAGAACCATTTTTCCAAAAGCTTCTAAATCGAACCATCTACAGCACATTCCTCATCAATCTGAAAAAGCCTTTAATCATGCAAAGAACACTTTGGGTTCTTTGAGTGTTCATGGATCTATATAAAACCATTTCTTTACTAAAGAACAATTGAAGAACCATCACTTACAGAATGTATAATATAGCCTGGAGTCACAGGTGGGTCCTACAGTATATCCTAAAACGCTTGCTAAAAGAAGGTGTTGTATGTGAAACACTTCATATTTGTACATTTCTGACTTGCTTTAAATAATTAATGTGCCAAATCTTTTTCAAATAAATATTGTAAAAAAATGTTAAAGCATTGATTTTTGTGCTGCAATCCTCAATTTTGAATACGTCCCAAACAAATAGAACTGTGCTGCTTCAGGGTGACCTCTTGTGGCACAAACTAGAGTTGTCACAATGTCCCTTCAATGCTGTGCAGGCTGATAAAAAATTAACGATCTATATTTTTCTGTTTAGAAGTAAATTGTATGCAGGTGTTATTATATTACAAATCATAAGTCAAACATTCTTTTTTTATCTACATTTTGAATTGATTTGATGCAGTTGACATATAAAAACGACACACATACAGACTGAAAATCTCCCAAAATTACAGTGTTAAAAGGTTCAAATCAAATGACACCAGTTTTGTTATCGCCATATTTTTGAGACTTGTGACTTCTAAGGGTTAAAGTTAGGAATGCTCTGTGCCTATTGGGTTCAAGTGTCCCTGTATGTGGGGGAGTAAATAACTCAGCCCAGTTGATGAGCTCCGTGGCTTTCCTATTGGGGCGGCTTATCAGCCCTCCCCTGCGAGAGAGGAGGAGGCGACGCCTGGAGACGCTGCAGTGTCCTCCACTCCAGATCAAATAATTCACCTCTTATTAATCACGAATCGGCCACTCAAAACACAGGAGGTAGTAATGTTCCCATGGCCACTTACTATCACTGTCAGCAGCGATAAACAAGGGCTGCTGTACGCCTCAGTTGCTGAAAAGGGCAAGGGATCCTTATAGGGGCATTACACAGCCCAAAATGCCTGCTGCAGAAATGATAAATGCCAAAAGTACTCGTAACAAGTGAAGCAACTTCCTAACTGACTGGTAAAGATCAGGAGAGAAGATAAGGGAGATGGAAGACAGAGAGCTAAAGGTTATGTAACACGGAGCACCGATAATTCATCTCCAACCCTACCCAGCTCGGCTCCTAGTGCACCGCAGGGCCTATGGTGGCTTTTCCATCACCTGCTCCCTCTTTCTCCCTCTTTAAGAGGCTGGATATTGTGTGAGCCTCTTGGATACACATACAAACAGCATGTGCTCCTTACTTAATACACAGATTCCCTCTCAAAGCAGAAGGGATGGCCGTGCCTTAAGGGCTTGAGGCAGTCATGGAGGGAACAGAATGAGGCATAATGGGATAGGCACACATTCTAGCCCATCTTAACACTCGTAACAGCCATAGCAGGTTTGAGGAGATGAGCAGGGGAGAGAGGAGACGCTTTAGCAGATCGGCTGCTATCCCTCAAGACATGAAAAAAAGGAAGAGTGCGGAAGTCAATGGCATAGTAGTAATAATAGATTTGTATTGGCTTTAATGTAATAAAAAAAAATATTTTTTAAGAAATTGCAAGTTACTGTAACTACTCAATAAATTTTGTTTATTGTTGGTCAATAGTATGTATCTTCAGAATTATGTTCCAAATAAAAACTGGAAGACTGTTTAAGCTAAAAAGTGCTAAAAACAAACTAAAAGTAAAAATGCATTGTTTAATATTTAATGAGAACTGCAATAGCCAATTAAGTAATTATGTTAATTGTATCTGTTGTAATAAAACTTTATCTTGCAGGCAAGGACCTGGTATTACAAAAAGTATCATGATATAAGAGTTAGGATTAGGTTAGAATAGGTGACATATTGGGATTCTTAAACATTTTTACCACTAGTGGTAATGCTAGTTTTGCTAATGCTAACATTAGTGAGTACACTACTTGTTTACATTTAGTATAAGAGTCTAATGGCTGAAGATAGGTAACAACACTGCTATCTAGTGGTCAGGGGGTTTAAACGCAGCATCAAATGAACCACTGTCAGCAATCTTTACATGTAAATGATTAACTAAAATCAATACTATGTTTTTCTGAATTGATACAGTATCAAAAAAAAGATTGTATCACGATACTCACGTGTTTCAATATTTTCTTAAATACCTAGAAAACTTCTTCATATGCCAACTGACACATTTTTAGATCATTTCAATTGGACCACTTCATATGAAAGGTTTACAAAATGTAGTGAGAAGTTTTCAAACTTCTGGTGTTAAAAAACAGAAAAAGTTCTGAGATTTTCTGCTAACAGCAGTGATATGTGTGATCTGTTCTTTGCTACTCTAGGCACAAGTTTTCCTCTCTTGTCATAAATGCCCATGAGCTGCCTTTCCTCGGCATGGACCATGTTTTGTGAAAATTTGTAAAACTGAATACATTTTCACCCGTGCTGCTCTTCCACCATGTGTTCATCTATCTCTTTGTGTCTGCGGTGGAGGAGACAGGACGAGTTTTTTTTTTTTTTTTTGCCCTGTCTTACCCCCGCCTGCCAGAGGAGGGATCTGCAGGGGGAAAGGTTTGCCCAACCGGAGCAGTATCCCTATTTCCCCCGGTCACGTTATCATCCAAAAGTTTTCGCCTTCATAATCTTAGCGTTCGGCTCCAAGAACCGTATGAATGATTTTTTAATTCTCTCCCAGCACTCTGTCTCACAGTGCTTGTCTCCTTCTGTCTCCCCATCCTTTTCCTCCTCACTCTCTCTCTCTCAACCATCAGTCTCATTCCCATTTCAATACACTGCCTAGCCTCTATCCATGTCAATCTCGACTTTTTTTTATCCTTTATTAGTACGATCTGACCCCCATTCACTCATTCCATCTTGCCCTCCCCAGCCATCCCTCTCACTCCATCATACACACTGTTCTGCTCTCTCGCTCTTTCCCCTTTCTCTCTCCGCTGCCAGTCCTCCCTCCCTCTCTCCCTCCCTCTCTCTCTCCAGGCCCCCTGTTGCTGCCTGCTACCCTGAGCCGTGGTGTCGAGTTTGGCTAGAGTCGAGAGGAGCAGCTGGGCCAGGCTAACGGGGAATGATAATGACCTCAGAAATCTGCTCTTCGCTCCACAACAATAGGGTGCTCAGTCTAGTGGAAAATTGTGTTCATCAGCTAGCTCTGCTCTCTTACTAATTGACATTGCCAAATATTTTAAGAACAATTGGAATGCACAGGCAGGGAAAAAAACGAAGATCTTAATCCGTGGACTTTTTTTTATTACTGACCATACCCCCCTCCCCCCCCCTTACTCCATCTCCCTTCTTTTGCCTTTGATTAGAAGATAACTATCACTAAAATGAGAAGGGGGGGTTAAAAAAAAGAGAAGAGGCAAACTTTTCATGTCATTATCTGCCTGATGTCAGTGTCATGATGTTGACACAAAGGCCTTTTTTATGTGGCCTGTCAATGGGGTTAGAAGAGAGAGAGAGAAAGAGAGAGAGGGAGGAAAAAAAGGAGGGGAGAGATACTCATCACTGCATGATGAATGCCCGCCAATGCCCCCCCTCGCCCGCCCTGTCCATGGCTATGGGAGAAAACGGGGTGAACTGTGACAAGTGGCGTTCTCTAAACCCTGCTTTTACATCCTTATTTTTAATGCGCTGTTACATAAGTACATAAATGGAAGATAAAAGAAGAACAAAAAGCGAGGGAGAGAGAAAGATTGAGAGAGAGAGAGAGAGAGAGAGAGAGAGAGAGAGAATGAGAGAGCGACAGAAAGAAAAAGAAGGGGGGGGACGGAGGATTCTTCTGTCATGGTATCATATGCCTGGTCCTCCATTTTTAATGAGACAAAGGTCAATGTATTCACTTGCTCTTTCACACGAAAGGCACCCCAATCATGCCCAAGTTAACTTGTTCAAACAAAGCCCCCACCACCCCACCCCACCCAGCTCAGCCATTTGTATGCGTTAGTTTGAGAGAGCCTGAGCGACAAGAGGGCGAGAGAGGAGCTAAAAGAGGAGAGAGAGAGACTCATTCCAGAGGAATTCAGCTCTGACAGAGTCAGACAGCTGTCACCCTACAAATTCCCATCACACACAAAAAAAATCCATCCAGCCTTTCAGCAAATAAAGTTTCATTTGAACTTTTTCTGAAAAGAAACTTAGTGTCAACAAAGACGCTCGGCTTTCTGCACCCATGTTTACCGCTCAAGCTGGTGAAAGAGATTGACGGGACTCAAGCGTTGACGAACTATCTATAGATCGGACTATAGGCGACCTCGCTTTCATTAAACGTGCAGTAAATAAAGTAAACCATCTCTCAATTAAAGCAGTGACATCTTCCAAGTGTAGCTGAAGAGATGTCATATTGATGCTTAAAATATTAATATTCAAACAGTCTACCAACCCCAGCACAGCAGCCTTCTGTTATGGAAAGATAAATATTATGTTTTAATTATAAAAACATAAAACAGAAATGGAGAGAGCGAGGAAAAAAAGAGCCTGGCCTTGCCAAGGAGGCTTGTACAGGAGAAAGGTAAGCAATGTTTTGGCAAAGACATGGAATTAAAATCTGGTTGGTATACTGCATGCAGTTTACTTTCTCCCTCCTCTCTCTCTCTCTCTCTCTCTCTCTCTCTCTCTCGCCCTCTCTAGTACATTGCTCTGTGTTGTCTCCATAACCAAGCGGGGAATCCTAACAGGATCATTAAGACATAAAACAGACTGATAAATGTTTCATAAGGACTGCCCGGTGACAGCCTCAAAGGAGCACGGGCAGCACAGAGAGACGACACTCGCAGCCGCTCTTTCATATACACTTTGGAATACAATTGGAATTTTAAATATATTGAAAAAAGCAATGCTAATTCCCACTACGGGTAATATTTACAAATTGAGTCTAAGAGAGAGAGAGGAAGGAAGGATAAGAGAGGAATATATGGGGGGAAAAAAAGTGGGCATGCGAGAGCGAGAAACCAAATGAGCTACTGAGGGGAAAATAAATTGGCCTTTTATATTGTTCAAGCGTGCACAAAAATACTAAGTCTACATTTATCCAAGACGTGTCAATCAGGCGAGCATACAGACAATTAACGCGTTGAATAGAACTTTTATCATTTAAGGACACCAGAGTCCTGACCTACTGTACTGAAATACAGCAGTCTAATGAATTCGCCTCACACACTAGGACATCTTTTCACTTTTTTTTTTTTTTTTTGATGACACCCGCCTCCCCTCCAGAATTTAAGCTGCCAAAGGGAAAGAAACAGGTTAGGGAAACACACTCACATTTCACATTCAGCATTAAATGACAAGGCAGCTTATGGAGAAATGCATTAAAGAAAATAAAAAGTACCAAATGAGAGGACAGTCAAGGACAGAAAAAGTCAGTGAAACAGGACTTGAGTTAAACAGTGTGTTTTATTGAAAGGTAGAAAGATAAAAGAGCTAAACAAGAAGTTTTAGAGAAAGAGAGATCAATAGATAGATAGATAGATAGATAGATGCTATTCTATTATTCTTTTATATATACTCATTCAGCTCTACATCCCCACATGCAGCACATGATGCTGTCCAAAGCTCAGCCATGCTCTAAACGTCTGTTAGACTATTTTACTGACTACATGTACAAGCTCATGGCCAAACGTTTCTTGAATGAAACGAAGCCTTTCGAGCGTTTCGTTTTATTTTGACTTTAATTACACAGCAATTACATTGTAACAGTACGTTTGCATGTGTAATTACCCCCATTGTAATTGCGTAATTAGATGAATATCCATGCTTTATAACCTAAGGCATCCGTCTACAAATCCAATTTCAATTTGTATGGAGCGAGTGTTTCACCGGCACGTTGGAGAGCTGGGAAGACCTAGGGATATGTGTCTAATCCCCGGCACGTTAAAATGCTGTTCCTGTTAAAAATATTTAGACATGGGGGATTCTCAACACGAGAGAGAGAAAGAGAGAGGGAGAGAGAGAGAGAGAAGATGGGGCAGGTTTTTATAGCCTTAAGCAGGAGGGATCAGAAACGGAGAGAAAGGGACCTAAAGATAGAGGGTGCTTTTCAGTATTGGAACATTTGTCATTATTTTGGAATATGTCATCAATTAAACCTTGTAACTGCATTTTCACCATTATGTCACCCCATTTATTCAATGCCAGTTGTCCCTTAAATGATGTGAAGAAAAGGAATAGTCTAACATATAGTTGGGGTGAATTGTTACAGGAAACTTACACTGAAGTTATTTATTTATTTATTTACCATTATTATTATTAATAATAATAATAATAATAATAATAATAATAATAATAGTAATACCATTCCTCTTTCACTAATGTCACCATATCAGTTCACCTGAACACAACTAAAGCATCATAGGTTTGTATGATGATTGTCTCTAAAGTAGTTGACCAGAGGATGATGACGGTTTCTTCCTCCAGCTCTGAAGGAGGATGTTCTTCATTGAAGCTTTTGTGTTTTGTTATTACTGGAGCTCAGTAAAGCTGCTTTGTGTCAAAATTAGCATGAAAAAAGCACTATATACATATAATTGACTTAACTGATTGAGTGATTGATTGATTGATTGATTGATTGATTGACTGATTGATTGATTGATTGATTGATTGACTGATTGATTCATTGTTTACATCAGCAATAATATAGTCATTCGTTTTTGTTTTATACCTGAATGTGAGCTCATCAGATGTCCTTTACATTGTATGCTAATTTAATAATGAATGGACCAATAGGAATGCCCCAGAGTGAAATCTCTTTACCTACACAAAGAGAAGAAAGTTCTTGCACTCTCCTGTGAAGATGCACCGATTTTGGAGAAAACTCTTTTGGACAGCACTGATATGCAAATGTGCTTGTTTTTGTGACATCACAAAGTCCCCGTAAACTGTTTTTTCAGCTTTTCGTTCCATATTTGCACTGCATGGAGTGAACTGCATTTTTTTTCAAGCTGTCCACATTCAACTGCTTCACTTCAAAGCAAACTTGTTTTCCATGATATGGACCCTTTAATAGAGTAGAAGTAATGCTACCTCAGGGAGGCTGAACTGGAAAACCTCAGACGGTTTTGTTCTGAGAACAGGTGCATGTCAGCTTGTCACCAGCAGGCTTAGCCAAACCCTCCGTCAATCAACCCCGCCACAGCTTTCTGATAACAGCACTGACCTCGTCCTTTCTCCACCAACCTTCTTTGCTCTCTCAAATGGACAAAATGCACTTGCAGCGCCGCCCTTTTATGCCCCCCTCAAGCCCTGCTTTACATAGTATTACATCAGGTTTCAATGGTGTCTGTTCTGCCATTCAGAATAAGCCTCTGTTTAAGGCAATCTCTGTCTCTGTCTCTTTCCCTCTCTCTCTCTCTTTCTCTCTCTCTCTATGTGCTGTCGCTCAAAGGCCTACCATAATGAATGCAGAAACACTATCAAAAGTGGAGCCCCCTTGTTTATAGAGCCCGATTCAGAGTGAAGAATCTGAAATAACAATAGATCTCTTCCCCAGTCAAACCAATCTTGTAATAGTAATAAGAAATAAAAGAGGGGATGGGAGAAAAATGTAATAAAGGGAAAGATAGAGCAGACGTAAAAAGGGGCTAGAGATTCCATTGAATGAGAAGCATATTTAAGGTTGATTATTGAGAGGGAGAGGAGAAAGGTCTTTAAAGGACGTTTCTGAGGCAACTCTCTCTCTCTTTTACTCCTCTCTCTCTCTCTCTCTCTCTCTCTCTCTAAACAAGTGCGGTGTTAAAGACAAAAGCGATTGTGTCGACCTTCTTTCACAGTTGAGATGTTATTGTTGATTACTGTAATTCAAGTTTAACTCAAAATTGCAGTGGGTAGGTGGTTTAGAGGTTGGCGGAGCTCGTTGAAGGGAAGCTGCAGATGAGGCCACTGCGTGTTAAAAGGAATTAAAAATAAAGAAATAAAGAAATAAATAGATAAATAAAGCCAATAAAAAAATCGACAGATGACAGAGGAAGCCTGCTCTCGAAGGGTGCGAGGTGAGATATTAAAACAGAGGTATTGCATGCCACATCCTGTTGCAAGCACACATAAAGCTGCAGGCGCACATGCACATGTAGATTTAAAAAAAAAAAAAAAAAAAGTTACACTATGATTACTTTTGATTCATAATCATTTGCTCAAACTTTTGACTGTTAATTAAAATCAGGCATTGCATGTCAACCGTGCAACTCTTACAGTTGCATGTACGTTTCGCGCTTTTTTGTTTTCGTAGCCTTAATACTATTCATACCATAATATCTATATTAAAAACATGGCCAGTAAGCCTAATGCTGCAACACTTCCTCCCTCACCTGTAGCTTTGTTGTGGTTGAGAATAAGTGTCTGATTTCCGCATACAACCAGAGCCCGTAGTTGTGAAACATGTCGTTCCTAAACATGCATGTGAGTTTACACAGCATCAGAGGACGTGCCAACCTCCCTGCTCCCTTGCAACTACGCCCACTCACAGGGCAGAGAGCCCTCAAGGTCAATCTTAAGACACAGCCAGTGGTGGGTGGTATGGGGGGAGGTACGTTGAGGGGGGACTGGCATCATGCCCGTAACACAGCAGTCCCTTGCTGCCCTGTACACCTAAGCTGGGTAGCAACATGGGGATTTCAGCTGGTGATCACACTCGACTTTAACACCAGCTCAGCAGAAGGAGAATGAGAAGTAGAGAGAGAGGGGATGAGGAAATGAGAGAGGCATTTATAAAAGGGAGTGACACCAATGTTTTGCATATAAATGATTAAGATGTAAACAGTCACAGTGGTTTAAAATGCTCCATTCTAGAGTCACAGTGGTAGTGATAGGAACCAGACGTCCAGAGTACTTAATACCTCTAAAAGCTACCTGGGCGAAATCACTTAATACCTCTGAAAGCTATTACATGAAATGGTTACACATATGCTGTCTGATGAAAGGACTAAAAAGTATTTTCTGTTTGTTGTAAGGCATAAGTCCCCATATGTGGGCAGCCATGGCCTAGTGGTAAGGATCTGGTCTTGTGACCGGAAGGTTGCCGGTTCGATCCCCAGACAAGACATGACTGAAGTGCCCTTGAGCAAGGCACATAACCGCCTAAGTGCTCCCCGGGCGCAAGTGGATAAGGGCTGCCCACTGCTTCGGGCACAAATTCTCATAGCCTAGTGTGTTCACTAGTGTGTGTTTCACTGCAAAAATGGGTTTAAACATTAATGCCCTGCAAAATTTGGGCTGATTTCTCTACAGTATAATTTTTTGAAATCCTGTTTTCGTGGGTTTTATGAGCTGGAAGCCCAAATTATGTGAAAATAAACAAATAAATACTTGTAATTGTTTAAATTGTGGGCCCTGAATCTATAATCTGTGAAAGTTTAACTTTTTGAATGGAATAATGGAAGTTAATCAACTTTTCCATGATATTCTAATTTTTTGAATGAATGGGTCTGTATATATATATATATATATATATATATATATATATATATATATATATTACTGTCAACAATCAAAATAAGTAAAATAAATTTACAATTAATTTTACATCAATCAATCTGAATTACTTTGTTTGTATGGCCCAGTAATGCCAAATTTTTAATTTTTGGTAAAATTCCCCTTTCACTTTTTACACCTTAATGACACAGAATTTGTGATAAAGCAGCCATTAGTCCACTCCAGTCATGTTCTTATCCTCCAACAGGGCTTTTTTAGACGGACCCAATTATTAAATATATAATATTGCTACATCAAAACATCACTCATGCTCTACATCATCTTACACTGCTGCTGTTTATACTTTGCCAATTTATAGCTAAAGATTTCACAAGAGTTTATAAAACGCCATGAGCTAAATCTCATAGATTCAAAGTACTTGTAAAAGAGATGCGAAAGAAATAAAACTTCCTGCATTAAAATTCAGAAGATAATTACTTCCGTGACATAGCCCCTCTCTGTTGAGATGTGTTTAGGTTTAACAGTCTCTATAAAGAAAATAGGTTTTATCTTCCTCTCATTTTCATTAATTCCTAATTGGGGTGGGGGGTTGTCTGTTATTATTCCTTAGATTAAAATAAACATAGCCCACTGCATGTTCAAACCCATCTCACTACACGAGGGTGATAAGGACTGGGAATAAATAAACAATTTCTTCTGTACTGGAGAAATTAAGTTGCTTAGAGCCTTAAGCTAAGCCACGGCGTCTTTTTTTTTCCCTCCGTAACTTAAAAGCATATTTTACCCGGCAAATGAAGTTCACATTTTTTTGACCTGCTTTATATGTATATCTTTAATTAGTGTCTTGTTTAGCTTAAACCAACTGATTATCACATAGTCGTGACCTAATTAACGGATGGGCTGCTTAGCTGTGGTGTTCCACCCTGAGGAATGAGAAAGTTACCTTTAAAACTTCTGTAATCATTAGCTGCAGCTTCTCTTAATCCCACTAAACACACACTTTATCTTTAAAAGCTCTGTGTCCCTCAGCTGTGGTAGGTTCACTCCTTCCCTCTATTACATGAAGATGTTTTAATCACTTGTAATGGGTGCTGTCCATGAAGCTCCTTCACAAGTTTTCCACATGGATAGCAGTGCCGTCTACATACTACCGCCAAAGCCAACAAAGTTATACGGATGGGCTTGTTCATACAATAATGTGTATGCTTAGCAAGGCACCTCGTCTGCTGTAAAAGCATGATAAATAACGGACAGCTCTTTGATAGTGTCTGATGAGCATTTGAACACAGGCGATAAGTATCCAAGTTATGCATGGAATGTGGAGCTAGGATTTGTAGTGGCTTTGAACAAAAGCATTTGACCAAACTCAGTAGATCACCTCACTGTAACACACATTCAGACTCTCACAAATGAGAAATATGGACTCCAGTTCCTTGAGGATTGTTTCAAAGAAATGACAGGAATGGAAACCTCAAGATGGGTTCAGGGCAATGATATCACTTCATGGATTGTATGATGAATATTCAAAGGTCCGCTGATGACTGTGTGCATTGATGCTTTAGGAAGAGGAGTCTTACCTGAAGATGGAGAAGAAGGGTGAGGGCTGTCATCCTGGACACTCCCTGTCTGGGAGTGGCCTCCTCCAGCTCCACTCTCCTCCGTCACGTTGGAAGAGCCTGGGGTGGTGGAACGGCTAATGGACTGAGACTCAGGGTCACTGGCAGAGCCCCGCCTCTCATCAAGGCCATGCTGAAGGCTCTCTTCTGGGCGGCGGTCCTTGTTGTGCACCCGAGAGTGGATCACCATCTGGTGGTAGGTTCTGAATACTCTGCCGCAGTCAGTGCACTCGCTGGGTTTCTCTTTCAGGCCAGCCAGGCTGTATTCAAGCCCTTGGCCAATGCCCAGACCACCATGGTGAGGCAGGAACTCACGGTGACCATCAAAGCCTCCAGTTTCTTCTTTCATGGGCATTATGCCTCCGCTGGTTCTTACACTGTGGAGGGAATCAGGGTGTTGCTTGTGCTTGGGGCCATCACTAGAATCAAGGCTGGAGTGCTCATGTTTGTCCTTCCCAAAGGGCACCATCCCAGCAGCACTGGCCATGTCTTCCTCTTGCCCAGGGGCTCCATGGTGCTGATCTTTCGGCATGAAAGAGCGTTCCATAGCCATGCTTCGTGCCATGATCTGCCAGGCCTGGTAACTATTGAGTGGATCCATTTCTGCTACTTTAGCTGCTGCCTGCAAGCGCTCCATGCAACTAGACTTCAGTGGGGGCACCAGGTTCAGGCAACCCAACAGCGAGCGTTTCTCATTCTCCCCCAGGCCATGGCTCATGCCGGCCATTGGGCCCAAGAGTTTTCCAAGCATTTCTTTTTCCTTCATAGCTATGCCAGCCTTGGCCAGCATCTGATGTTGCTGTTCAGCCAGGCCTTGCTTGTCAGGAGCAAGGAAGCCACCTTGCAGACATGAGATGTAGCGTGAGTACAGGTTGGCATGGGCTTCTTGTGCTAAGCTACTCATGCTGTTGACAGAGGGTCCATCTTGATCAGCTCCACTTCCCACTGGAGGTTTGCTTTTAATGGCTAGCTTGTTGAGATGTACTTTCATATGATTTTTCAGGAACCAAGGTTCCTTGAAGCGACGTCCACAGATCTGGCAGCAGTGCTCAAACGAGTCCTTGTGCTTGCGCATGTGACCCTTAAGGAACCAGGCCTGGCTGAAAACCTGGCCACAGACATCACAGCGGAACTCATTGGCAGGCTTCTCTCCACTACCAACTCCTGTACCCTGCCCTTGGGCTGACTCAGCAGTAATATGGGCCTTCTCAACATGGCTGATCAGGTCCTCCTCCTGGGAAGCAGCAAAGTCACACAAAGTGCACTTGTAGGGCTTGTGGAGTATGCGAATATGACGCTCCAACTCTTCACGCTTCTTGAACTTGCCTTTGCAGAAGGTGCAACGAAAGCCTGTAGCTGGGTTAAGAGCCTGTTCATCTTGCTGGTTGGTGCCAGTCGGCTTAGGTGAGGCAGACGGTTGTGCAAGTCCTTCTGGTGTGCCTCCCAGACTTGTAGGAGTAAGGAGGCCACAAGCGGACCCAGGCTGCTGCTGGTTAATGGTCTGTAAGCCCAGGTGAGGTGGAAGAGCTTGTGAAGGTGGCAACAAGCTGTTCCTCATTTGCTTATCGCGCAGGATGGCACGCTCTTCGAGTTCATGAAGAAGTCTATTTTCCTCGCGCACACGACCGCGACCTTTGCCCAGACTTCCCAACTTGTGGGTGCGGAGATGGATCTTCAGATTACCCTTCTGAGCTGCCCGGTGGTCACAATAGGGGCATTTGAAGGGTTTTTCACCAGTGTGGGTGCGCATATGCAGGGAGAGGATACTGTTAAAGCGGAATCGCTTGCCACATAGAGGGCATGGGTACTTGCGGTTCTTGCGAGCATCGTCCTCTATGTCATTCATTTGGGACATGATTCCCAAGTTTTGCCCATTGAGGAACTGCTGCAGGTCAACACGTCCATTGAGACCACCTAGAGCACTGGCATCCATGTTGCGGTTGAGCTGATTGGCTAGCAAAGCCATTTGGCTGCTGATTGGCTGGCTGGCCAGGGCGGCGTGTGTTTTTTCATCCAGTGGGGTAGCAGCTTTTTCCTCTGGAATTTGTTGGCGGCTCTGTAGATCGGGGAAGGCGTGGCCAAGCTGAGCGGTCAGCTGATGCAGCTTCTGACTGATTGGGTAACGGCCATTAAGCACGGCACTGCTGATATGGGTGTCGGCGTCCGGGACCGCTGAGGACACACCAAGGCACAAACTAGAGTCTTCCATCCTGCAACAGTAAACAGGAAAGAAAGAGATGACACTAAGTCAGTACACGCCTTTGGATAGCTTAAAGAAATCACCATTGTTCCCAAATGTTGAATAATAGGCAGCGATGAAAAAGGGGATGTAAAATGATATAAGCACACAAAGAACAATATATATATATATATCAGTTAAAGATAAAACATCCACACTGCTTTAGTTACTCACAAGTCATTGCTGTTTTCTTTATAATCTATCCATTGTCTGCGAGCATTTAGGTATGAATGCCAGTTTCTCGAGTTTCATGGGGAGAAAAAAGGTGCTTTACTTAAAGAACATCGCAGCATCCTGGGTGTTGCGCTGAAGGTCATGTTTCCTAAGCAAACGGTATCATAGACCTGCTTTTTTAAAGGTTTTATCATGAACACAAGCACATTTCCTTGACTGCTAAAGGGGATGTAAGTGTGAAAAGGCTTTACTCTTTTGTTAATGTGCAATCTCATTGTGAATACTATATCAGCTTATGTGACAAAGGTTATTGCATGTTAAGAAAGCTAATTCTTCTCACACTTGAACATTTCTTTGGTGTTTCATGCGGTCTGTGTGGGGAGGAATGGTTATTAACGATGACTGCGCTACAGTGACGAGTGTGAAGAAAAAAAAAAGAGTGAGTTTATCTCCCTCTGGTTTATGAAGTACTACATGTACTCTCACACTTGGGGGAAAAGCTGTAACTCTCAGAACTTTCTCTCAAACAGTAACACAATTTTGGAGGCAATAATTACCCAGTAAACACGGCAAGGCGCCGCATAATTAAGCTACTTGGGCCCATCCTATCAGAATTCCTCCAATTACACGCCTTAATGAAACAGAGCAGTGGCATTGTCATGAAGCCGTCGCAATACTACAATTATGATATTAACAATAGCACTTAAAACCAAGGGGTTACTCCAGTAAACACACACTCTTATCTCACTGCTGCGACACTTGTCTTGGCGTAATTTTTCATTAAGAGGCACATTACGTTTGATGCGAATCACTTTGCTCTAGCCTTCCCTTTTTCTTTTTTTCCCTCCTCTCTCACTCTCATATGGCTTCCGATGAGGAGAAAACAACAGTTGGCGTTATTGAAAGGGTTCCCAATGTATCAGAGGCTTCCCAGGCATTTAAAATGGCCACAGAGCAGCCCAGTGCACCGTCAGGATGAAATGAATACACAAGCAGAGTCTGTTGTTATCTGGCATGGTCGTGCTAATTTAGGATGCTGCGCACTGTCTTAAGGAGGGATAATGGTGTTGCCACGGTCCCCTGTGACCGACAGGGTCAAGCTTCAGAAACAATAAAGTGAGTTTTGCTTTGGTCAACAAAATATCGTATAATGTCTCATTAAGCTGATTAGTATGCTGCCTAGTAACAGTGGCCATGCGCTATAACACATGATTATAATTATAAAAAAATCCTTTCAGGGCTACTCGCTAAGTATTAGCATGAGGTGGCTTTGTTTTCAAAAGGCAAACGCAGGAACAGTTGACCGACAGATTATGACTCTCTCGCCTTTATTTACAAACTGAATATGCTTCTTTGAGTCTTCTCTCTCTCTCTCTCTCTCTCTCGATCTCGATCTCTTTCTCTCTCAAGTACATGCCTGGGGGGAACAAAAGTGCATGAGGGCAGGGAACCCATACCTTCTGGTCATTAATAAAGCTTTTAAATGGTGCCGATTGACCCAGTTTACCCCACAGGAGAGCAGCTACCTAATGATTCAGCATCTGCAGGCTATGGGCTGCTGACACATCCTATCCGAGCCTCCTCAACAGGAGCAAGGCGCTTCAGGGTGGCACCTTTCCTACAAGCGCACGGCTCGTATAGCCTCGCACCGTGTAATTACAGCGCAGAATGAGGGCGCAACATTTTGTTAAATTTGTTAAAGTGCCTTCTCGCACCGTCTTGTTTTCTAACTCGCAGTAAGTACCACAAGACAGCAATTGTCTATTTAAACAACACGGACAGACTCATCCACTTGAGCAAACTTATATATACTCATCCCCATTTACACACAAGCACAAACGCAGTCACAAACACACATTTAGTGTGCTCAGCAGTGGGTGTGGAGCACATATTTGCTGACACACTGACTTTAAGGGCTCTAATAAGGGCTGCCTGTTTGTTAGCTATTTGCTCTTCCTACGCTGTGTTGGATGCAAACTCTTATCGCTCCAACATGAATAAAACACTGTGGTCACTTCCAGGACGCATTGTGTCGTGGGCTGCTACTGAATGCCATTTTCACTTCGTCCCCAGTTACATCTCGGAAGAATTTAAAGGGAAAAAAAAGAACACCATGGTCTGGATGGAACAATGGTCTGTAGGTGTATTATGTGTTTAATGACCGGTTATGTCCTCAAGCGTGTAGGCAAATCCACAGTGCTAAGCAATTCTCTATGAATTCTGGGATTGAGCGACGAATGGAAACAACAAACCTGCATGAACGCTGGTCAAGCAACTAGTGCTAAATAGACTGGACCAAAGCTAATAACCTTAGCCCAAAACCTTTGCATTAAGACTGAACTTTCATCAGCAAGTTCAAATTGCTTTTATGTGCCAACTCGAGTTTCGTCGCAGTCCCCGCAGATATCAGACCAAGGCCCTTTTGAAAGTGGCTGGCATGCACGCCGCCATCCGCAATAGAAATCTATGATTTAAGCAAGGCCTGATGAGCTGTTGCTCATTTGGAGAGATAGCAGCTTGCCCTTTTCTTCAATTTGATTTCCTGCTTTATCTTTACCATATAACAAAGGCAGATAGACAAAGGAACAATGTGAAATGAACTGACGAATCCAGTTTGTTTTTGAACGTACCCTCGCTGACGAGTGTATGCAAATGAAGCGCATTAATATGCTTTCCTTGCTCCCAAGTCATTCCATTTTTTTTTTTCTGATTAAAAAAAAGGACATTTCATATGGTTAAAGATGTGACACACACTTGAGGAGGCATACAAACTATCACCCTTACACACTCGCGCATGCACACACACATACAAAATGCAGTCTTTAAAAAGTCCATCAAAAAAAAATGATACTGGGAATTCTCTGTGAGAGGCATCACTATGGTACAATTATCTGCAACATGCATATTTTCCACAGTATAATCAGCAAAAGCCCTATGCAAAAGAGCCTTATCTCTAAAGAAACAAAGTAATTAAAATCTAAATATTTCTGCTCTTAAATTCTGCCATACTGTCATGGTTAATACATATCTGATAATGGACCCTAACTGAATTTTGCAGTACATAAAGCACAATCACGGGCAATTTGTCAAAAATGCATATCCTTAAATGTATAAAGACAGATTAGAACAATCAGTAAGTGTGCGCTGCATTCATTTATCTATCTTTTTTCTTTCCCTTAATCACGCTTTAATTCATGCTGCCTTGTGCATTTTCATTTCGTTCATTTATTATTACTCGTTTTACTTCATCTAATGAAAATGTGAAATATTAGCTGTTTTAGTGTCACATTTCTGCTGGCGTCTTCCTTATACACTACGTTCTAGACTTACCAATGTATATCTCTGCATGCAAACTCTTAATTGGTAATAAATGATGTGAAAGGCAGTATAGAGAAATACATAATCAGGTCTGTAATCTTTAAAGCTAATCAAGCTTATCTGCATCTATAGGTTGCCCTGCAAGCTCCTATTTATCTCCTGCTCACTGTAGCTACCGGCTCACCTATTTGGACGAGTGCCATTGAATGGCCCAGAGCATGTAGGCAGCAGACTCACGGATGGAAGCTTCTCCTCGCTTCTTGGACCCCTCTGGACCGCCTCTCTCAAGCTCGGGACACCTGCTTATGGTGTCTGCGACAGTCTTTAAGTCGTGACGCTACCTGCCACACATAGTCTAAGAGAAGCCGCATGCTCTAATTAATGCTAGCTGTGTCACTGAGACTCAAGAAAGCCACCGAGACTTCCTCTGTTGGTGTGTTCTCACACGGGAGCCATGTGGCATGCATCTCTACAGTCTGTGGTTAATACACAAGCCTTTCAAGCAACACGGCAAAACAACCGGATTCATGTCTTTCTTATCTTTGCTTAACTTTCTATCTTGCAGTGCAAATTGCTCTGCAACCTTTACCTTCATTAGCAAGACTGGCATCTCCCATTCTAGTTACTGTATATACAGTTAGAGCTGTGCTCTACTGAGTGGATAACATTTCACTTACAGCACACGTATATATAAGACATATATTATAACACTGTCCTTTGAGGATTATGCCTGGCAGATGCCATTTGCTTGTACTTGAGGGCTTCCAAGGGCAACATCAGATAGCTCTATATAACACAAACAAAGGCCTCATCATACTTTTCACTTTAATTGAGACTTGCTGACTGTGCTTAGCAAAGGTGTCGTGAAGATATCTAATCTGATTGTGGTTTCAGATAGAATCTGCAGTATGCATTTACAAAGGACGCAGGAATATATGGTGCATTGTCTAACAAGGTGAACTAACTTCAGAAGCGAAAAAGACGCAGGAATGTGTGTCACATTGGCCAGCAAACTGACAAAATAACAGTTTAGAGTATACAAAACCTGTCCCTAATGTAGTCAGTCAGCATGATTGGTGTGTAAAGACTGCATCTTTAGAGCTATAGCTATAGCTAGTTACGAGCTATTTTCCATCATTTTCAATCATGTAGAGTTAAATTATGTGTCAGCAAAAATACTGTGCAAAAGCTCATTGCTGGCAACCTTTCGTATTGGAGGTAGATGTATTTTTGATTGCAAAAACAACATATATTAATATAATTAATGCAAATAAGCATCTGCAAAAATTTGAATATGGTGAAAACTTTCATTTGTGCTCATAATTTGATTCAAAAAAGTTATATGTTTTATATTCAGTACATGTAAAGTGGCTTATTTCTAATATTTTAATAGTAATTTACTTCAAATTTAAATGAAATATTGTAATAATGTGAGATTCTGGATGTTCATGATCTACAATATATATATATATATATATATATATATATATATATATATATATATATATACACCATAATAATAATAATCATAATAATAATAATAATAATAGTAGTAGTAGTAATAATAATAATAATAATAATAATAATAATAATAATAATAATAATAATAATAATAATAATAATAATATATTCAAGCATAAATTATAGATTGTAGCTTGACTCCAGATGTTGTCAACAACACTCCTTCATTCAATTTTGAAATTCCATTAACAGGACCAAACCAGGTATAGAATGATACACAGTAAATCTGCCAGTGTTAAATCAACACTGTTAGTGTTAAATTAACACTGAGAGTGTTACATTTTGACACCCTCAGTGTTAATTTAACACTAATAGTGTTGATTTAACACTGGCATAATTACTGTGTACCTACAAATACTACAGGACTGAAGAGTTAACCAACATATTAACATACCTTAATGCACTGGAGCATCATGGTTAATGTAACAGACTTTGAATGACATAGATCCCATTACCTGTTACCTACATTAACCTTGTAGCTTTAGTGCAAAGCTGAATTTCAGACACCAAGCACTTTTTTAAGTTGAACAACCATATTTGGGATCTTTTTTGTGACCCAATTTCCCCCAATGTAGTGGTAGCCAATCAATCCACCCATTAGGACTCTCCCAATTAAACTGCAATGTCCCTGACTTTAGGAGGGTGAAGACCAGCAGGTGCCTTCTCCAATGTAGGTGAACTCAGCCACCAGCTCTTTTCCAACTGCTGCTGATACATCATCACTGGACAGCCAATGCCTTCAGAATAAAGTGCAGCATCCCCAGCCCTGATGCATCAGCTGGAGGACCCCTGAGCCAGCAGATGTTGCATAGTAGTAGCGCTAGAGAGAGAGTGCCATCTATCCTAGTGTCGAGTTAGTCCGCTGTGCCACTCTTGGACCATTTCTTTAAAGAAGACTCCACAGAGAAACTAGCTAACATTTAAGCACAGAAGATGTCTCATTTAATGGAGATGAATTAATCTAGAAATGTAAGATCCTGATGAACTTCAGATGTGTTTTTGAGCTCGTGTCCTTGAGCTGAACTTCTTGTGGGTCTCACAGAGAGCAGAGAGTGTAAGTGCAGCTCTATAAAACACACTGCTACGGTTTAGCCTTGAGCAGGATCTGTAAAAAGTTACTTTTAAAGCGTGGCCCTACCTTGTAGACGACATAAAATTCACCTTTTCTCTAAATCACGCTGGGTTATAGTTGTGTACTTTCAGAACACATTTCTAATACATTATTTTTAGAATCACATGACATATGGAAACAATCGACTCTCGTAAACAAAACTAAAAAGGCTGAGATGACTGCCAATGAGCTGCTTTGTTATTTTAGGTTGGTATAGATCAAAATGCATTGACTAATTACTATGCAGAGCCTCATTAATTAATTATGAAGGAGGTCATCGTTATTAATAAATCAATCATTATTTACTCCGAGCACAAAAGTCAGTCCCAGTTCCAGCCGATCGTTAATGGCTTTGATATTAAAGGGGGGGAAAATATGAGCTGAAGTGTATGGAAATGGTTGCCATATGTTGCATATTTAATGTGTTGATATGGTCATGCATGCTATGTATTTATGGACAGAAATGCACAATAGCTAAATCATAAGCAGACCATGGCTCAAATCCCAATGTGTGCATATCAGTGACTCAGACTCTCTCTCTCTCTCTCTCTCTCTCTCTCTCTCTCTCTCTCTCTCTCTCTCTCTCTCTCTCTCACTCGCCCACTGTTTAGTCTATTGCAGGTGGTCTTCAGAATACTTCTAATTAATCCAATAAAACGTGCCTTGTTTTTCTTCCTCTCGATGCTCTTTGACTGAACTGGATTATTAGTGGCTGTAATGAGGCATTAAGGCAAGGTTCCCAGCGCAAGAACTAAACCGAGTCGGATGCAGAAAAGCTGAAAGAACAAAGCCATTTTCGGGCTCGCCTCTTTTTACAAAATGGAGGTGGCTGCTCTTATTTGTGGTTAAAATGAGAAGACAGTGCATGACCTAATTATAGGAGCATGTTTGAAGTCTCTGTGTTTTGCATGCACTGTGTTAACAGTCGCAAATATATTTAGGTTGACTAACCTAGCTCTTGATTAACCAATGGACGGCACCTTACCCCCCCCCTTCCATCCCCCTCTCTCTCTCTCTCTCTCTCTCTCTGTGTCTTCACACAATATCTCATTGAAGAGGTCTTAAGAGAACTTTTCAACAGGTAGTTCAGCTTTCAGCTCATCTCTACAGATCAGTATGAGCCCACGAGAAAAGGACGAGGAGAAAGAAAAGAGAGAGATAGAGCAAGAGAGAGAGAGAAGGAGAGAGGGAGAAAAATGCTGCTCTTTTCATCCCGTGTGTCAGACGGGCTTGTTGGGATGCCAGTAAAGGGAAGATCAATGGGAGAGCACAGAATTCCCACAGTTCATTGTCCTGCTCCGCTGCATCATCATCGTCATCATCATCTCTGGGGCCGGCCAAAAGCTCAAAGCCTCTCTTTATGCTAGCTATTCACAGTGTTATCTTGAAGTACAGCAGATGTACGTGTTTGTGTGTGTGTGTGCATGTGTGTGTGTGTTGTGTGTTATACAATAGTACTCACAGCAGTGTGGAGGGACTCCTGCCTGTAGATTTTACGCTGTATGTAGGGAGGAAGATTAATAACTCTGGGCATTTGTTAAGCAGACAGCATGCTGGAGAGGAGTGTTAGCGGGGGTCTAGAAATGAAGATGTGTGGGGCGCTTCCAAAAAAAAAAAAAGGTGTTTATTGCACATGTGAACATGTAATGAGTACGTGTTTACTGTCTTCTCAGATTTTACCTTGTCCACGCACAGTCATAGCAGAATATTATGACCACTTTAAACATGCATCTGTTTCACAGGCCCAGTTGTAACAGTGTTCAATTAGTGATGATACCTTTTCATGTTCCTGTGTTCATTACAGAGATTAACTGGTCCACTGTAGCATGTTGATTCGCCTCTGGCATTAACGGTCTATGGGGCACCACTGGCATGCCATTGGGAGGTATGAGAAGTCCATACTTGGCACTGCTAAAGAACATGACATCCTGGGCCAAGTTCATTCCAAACCCGGGTGGTCATAATACTCTATGGGCTTAACGTATATAGCTAGTTAACATATATAACTTAACTAGTTTCCCTGAAATTAACCAATTCATTATAGTTATTGGCTAATAGGCTTCAAGAATAATAGATTAGAATTAAATCTAATGTTCAATGTAGGGCTACAGCTAATGATGAATTTTCCATATTGTAGTATTGATTAATTAATAATTTTACTTTGTTATGGTTTGGATGCATAACATAATATAATCTGTCAAAAATAATAATATTTAGTGCATTTAAGTGGATATATTACAGGTTATTTTATGCATCATTATAGGAAATGGTTTGAAAAGGTTTGTGTGTGTGGCTTTCGCTAATATGCAACATTTTATTTTCTGTGTTTGTGTTATTGAGCAACGCTTAGCTAACTTAGGGATATCATACAAGGGCAGCTGAGGCCTCGAGTTTAGAGAAGTGAGCTTGAGACTGAAAAGACACAGCCTTGATCAAGGTACCTGGCACCAAACTACTGCCCAGGTGCTGCGGAGGATGGGCTGTCCACTGTCTACAGGTCTCTATCCCCTTGTGTGTGAGCTCACTAGTGTGTTTAATAGATATGAAGACGTTTATATGAAGGTTTTTTATGCAGGAACATATGATGGACACTTGTTAATAATGTTCTCAGATTAACAGCACAGATACACTCTCCTTGACTTCTTGTGCAAAAGTTATATACACTGATTCTCTTTGATGTATTAATCCTTTGGGCTTAACTTGCACAGTAGTTTGACTGTAGTTAATAACAGTTATCAACTAATAAGCACTGGGCTCACTGCCTCCCTAGTGTGTATGTGTAGTTGTGTGTTCTTCTTTACTGAATTTTATTAAACTTTTAAAGATTTTTGAATGCATGTATACATCTATATTCGCATTTTTTTTATGTGTGATGAGTTGCAGACCTCTATTTGTGTACATATGTGCACATGCATTGTTTTAGTGATGAAATGCATTGAAGCTACCAGAAAACAAAGGGTTAAACTACAATGCCTTTTACTATGGACTAATCTATAGTAGCTATAGTATAATAGCTTCCCTATTAAATAGTTACCACCTCTTCAGGTCCTGTTTATGGGGTTAACACTGTTTTAAAGAATGAATAAGCCAAATGCATGCACAGACCAGGACTAGATAGACAAGCCATTATTTTGTCCAGCTCCATCCATGCATGCACGGACCATGTGGTCAGCCGTGCTCCCCTTTTCTCGGGTCTGTGTGTCAGAACACGAAGCCGTGTCCTAGTAGAGGAGCAGAGCGGGTCATGGTCAAATCCTACATCACGCATGGCTAGTCCACATCCCAGAACAAGCCTGGGAACAATGAGCTCAGTGTGACTGTCCGGTCCAGGCCTTACATCATCTCTGCTCCAAGCCTGGTACAGGGACGCCAGCGTCCAGACTGGAGAAAAACACCGCGTGGCAATAACAGCTTCTGTGTTCTCGAGCACAGAACCTGCCCGCACGTTCCAAAAAAATAAAAACCGACAAATGTTAATCGCTCTTCTTTTCTAGGAGGTAGAATCGGAAGCTTTGAGAAGCGGCATGATATAAAGTTATCCAACGCGCCCATTTGGAGCGTCTGTTCTCACGCGAAAGGTAGCTGCAAACAAAGCGTACCTTCTCCTCCAAACTTCAAATGTCAGTATAACCCCCCGAATAAGTGAATATCAGAAATAATTGCTGTTTTCTTTTCGCTCACGCTGGTTCTGTTCGTATGAGTTTTGCATAATGACTTTAACAAGGGGTGTTGTTTTGACAGGTGGTGAAATCAAGTCGGGAGGAGAGGGAGACAAGGTTCAATTTAGTTTGTGAATCTTTTAATTGTTGCATGGCTAATTAAAATAAAAGCGAGAGAAGGAGAGAGAGGGATAGAGGGAAAAAAACACCTCAACACGCTACACTATTTACTGTTTCTTGTGTGCATACATTGGGCTCTAAATTGTGTCTTCAGGCAGCGAGATGTATGCACAACTGTGAGCGAGAGGGAAAAAAGGGAGAAGACGAAGGATAAAAAATCTGGTGCTACTTCAACGTACTTACTCGCTCTTCACAACTGGAGTCTGTAGTTTGGAGTTTTCACAAAACAAATGTATGGCTAATTAGAGATACTCATTACGGAAGGCAAGACGAGTAATTATTTTACATCACGCCGCCGTTAATTGAATGATTCTTCAATGTCTTTTGAAAATATCTTCTTTTTTTTTTGCTCTCACTCGTTCTTTTCTCCTCCCGCTAGGAAAGACGATAAGACGAGACAAGACCATAAACAGGTAGAGCAGCCATATGCTCTTGAATGAGAAAAAGGCGCTCCTGTCGTGGCAAATGGGCTTTTTAAATATTGAACCGCAGCATGTCTTTTTAATACGGCTGATGTTAAATCTCCTTTATGCCGTCACTTTGATAAACTCCCCGGCTAATCGCAGAGAAAGTTTCACTTCTGAGAGGAGCTCGCTGTCAAGGCGGTTATGCAACTGTTCTGGGTATGTCCATAAAGCGTGTGTTTTTTAAAAGGCAGCCCTTGCACATCCTGTTTAAGAAAAGCCACTAATCTTATCAAAGCCATCAGGAAGTCAGACTTGAGTGGAAATGCTCGCAATTCTTTGCATACGTTACCATTTTTTTTTCTTTCTTGCTCTTTTTTTTACTACTATTGTTTGCAGCTGTGAGTGGCACTGAGGGAAAATCATAACGCTGTCGCTCTCTCCTCCGCGCAGTTCAAAGTTAGTCGTAACATTCGAATGTGTCACTCACCGTTAAGCAGTCAGAGAGGAGAGTGGAGGGAGTTCATGTGCTCTGCTTATTAAGAGCTCAGGGTGCTGTACTCTGAGTTAACAGTGAGGGTGTGTATGTGTGTGTGGAATGGCCAGACTCTGGAGAGAGGGTGGAGGACCTGAGGGAGAGCAGGGCCCGTGTTTATTTATCAGCCTTTGTCGGAAATGGTGTGGCCTGTGCTCCCCGTGGGATGAGAGAGAGAAATAAGGAGCAAATTAAAAAGAGAGATGAGAGAAAGAGACTGACAGAGAATAAGAGCAATAGCGATAGAAAGAGAAAAAGAGCCAGTGAGACAGACAGAGACGGTCAGAGAACAACAGAGTGAGAAAGAGAAATAATCTGAAAACGTATTATAAAGAGAGAATAACAAAGAGAAAGAGATATAAATGGAGAATGAGAAAAATAGGATGAGACAAAGAGAGCTAAAGAGAGGAAAAGAGCCAAAGTGAGCAGGAAAGTGTCTGAGAAACAAGTGAGAAGGAGGGACTGCATGAGAGGGAGCAATAGGAAGAGAGACAGAGCAAATGAGCAAGCAAGAGAAAGAGAGAGAATCTCACAGAATAGGGGAAAGATAGAACAAGAAAGATAGAGAGAGCAATGAGAGAGGAAGACTGACAGAGACAGCTGGAGATAGATGTGGGGAGAGAGAATGAGAGAGGAAGAGGGGGGGGCAGAGAAAGAAAGAAAAGAGAGAGAAAGAGAGAGGGAGAGAGCGGGGAAGAAAAAAAGAAAAAAGAAAGAAAAAAGAGAGGGAAAGAAA
>BRDA01012095.1:78160-91073 GCA_036984385.1 Crenuchus spilurus
AATAAACTAACAGAGAGAGACTAAGAGAGAGAGAGACAGAGAGATGGAGGAGGGGGGAAAAAGAAAGACGTACTAATAAAGTAACGGAGAGAGTGTGAGAGAGCTAAAGAAAGACTGAAAGTGCATGTACAGTCTTGTAAGTGGATAACAACAGTCCCTGCTATGCAGCAGAATAATTTAAACCAGTAACTCACCCCCCTCCCCTCCAAAATCCCCCTCCGACCCTCTATTCTTATGTTAACATGGCTAAAGAGGAATGGGCCACCCAGCAGTGAAACCTTAAGTCCACGCTCGCAGAAAAATAATCCATTTCTCTCCGTCCACACACAACTTTACTCACTTAAAACTGTATATGCCCCGGCCGTACATCTGCAGGGTTACAGCATATTACTCTGCACATGGTTTAAGAATAATAAACGTGTGCTTAGCTGAGCTATTTTCTTGAGGTAATGCTGCACAATGGCGGAGCAGAAAAAAATGCAAAAAGTCTTTAAATTCTGAGTAAACACTGCGCTCTTTGTTGATTGTAAGGCCTTTTTGCCCCCCCTTCCACCCCCTCTTTTTCCTCCCTCTCTCTCTCTCTCTCGGAGCTTGTTGTGTTTTTTCTATAAACAATACATCCTCCTGCACATCTGAGGAACACACCTCGCTGCCATTTTATAGGTTAAGCCCCGTAGTATGAAGACTCATATTTTATGCCGCTGGTTTATTTTTATGAGCGAGTGTAATTAACGCTGCGTGTCCTATCTCTCAGCCATCGATGCCAAGGCCTTTATTTAAACAACTTTATTGTGAAATGTTTGCGTTCTCAGCATTCGCCGGGCCACACACAGATTATTATTTCATACTTCTCGGGGACGTTTTGAAACGTTTACGCTTTCGACTGGTTATTGTTTTTGATTACGGCTCTTTGGATGAATCACCCGGGGGGACCGGCTAGAAAACATGTTTACGGAGGGCCGAGTGTGAACCTGAAGGCCTAGCCCAGGCCAAGTCTCCGCTCACCGCCTGATTTATGAAGCCAAGATTAAACTATTTATGTCCAAACGGCTTGAGTTGTTTAATTTCTCTGCTTGGGGCCTATACCTTTTTTTTTCTCTTTTAGTTTGCAAGGCCGTGTGAGTGCATCTGTTCTCTATATTTACTGTAATGGAACAAGTAGACAAGTGAGAGTGAAGACCTCAGATGCAACGTGTTAATGGGCCCCTGATGGTGAACGTTACAGCCTTCAAGAGGCATCAGTACCGAACTAGGCTATTAAAGCTGAAAACTGTTGGCTGGACGCACAGGAAAGCTAGTATTTAGGTAGCTGCTAAATCCAAATGGCTGCCTCAGATAAAAATGTCCCGTTCTATGAGATGGTAGATGTTTTTCTTTAGTTCCCTAGTTAAAGACAAGGGTAAAAGTGAATTATGTCCATGAAGACAAGACACGGATCAGATGGGAGAGCAGATGTCCTTTAACGATGCTTTCTGCCGCACGATGCCCCCTGCACTGCGGCGCGCATTTTAAAAGTTGACTTTCAGTGTTATACAGGTGTCAGAAGTGGAATATGCAAAGTGGAAGAACAAAGCTTCGAGTCAACCACAGCACCCCCAGGCTAACACATGCCACCCCAGCCAGGCTACTGAGTCCTCGGGTGAATATTCAGCGTGTCTAAAGCTCTGGGGTTCTGAGGTAAGGAGATTTGAAAAGAAGAGACAGCCACTCTCTAACACATGGCAAGAATCTACAGCCCCCATTTAACCTGCCAATCAAACTGACTGCATTCTGTGCCCTCAGAAACATGAGCCGGTCACATGGCGGAGGGCGCAAACGTTTTCCGCTTTGATTCTTCACTTATGGAGAATGCTCAAATGCCCTCTTCCTGAGTTGTGGACCGACTGGGAATTAGCGCCGTCCCAGCCGATAACCTCCGAGGCTGATATCGTCCCGTCATCTTGCCCCTCTTCAGAAGAGCGTGGAGCTCTGCTGTGGTGTGCAGATGGGACTTCTGAGTCTCAGGCTTGTCATCTTTTGATTAAGAAAAGGAAATGATTTCACTTTAAAGACATCCCCCACCCCTCCATGACCGCACAAGTCACCCAGCTGCTCTCTGTCGCTCTCGCTCATTCAACATGCCATCATCCTTTGTTTCCTTTGTGATGTTTTTCTGCGCTCAGGGTCATTAATGTGCCATACCTGTTGCCAAAGCCTCATGAACAATTTAGCAAGTGGAGAACCTACATCTTTTAATATGGAGCAAAGCAAACACATGCTTTTGTTCACTCATATTATTATTGCAACTCAAAGAACTGTCAGTATGTGTTTAAAAATGTATTTTTTATATGATCTCCTATTTAACTGAACTGTTAAAGCTAATGTTGTGTAGTTTTTAACTCATTTTAATGGGCTAAATAAAATTAAAAAGGTTTTGTTAAGATGTTTGTATTGTGGAGCATCTTGGCCAGTAGTGGACCCCCAAAAATTGCTAAAAGAAGTTCCCCTATAACCACTAAAGGCACACACCATAACTGCTAAAATGACCCCACCCCTGGTAACTGCTAAAGGGATGCCAGCATAACTGCACAAGGGACACCCCTAAAACTGCTAAAAAGACCAACCTCAGCTTACATCCTAAAGGTACCCCCTTCATAACTGATATAGGCACACCCCTATAACTGCTAAAGAAACCCAAATAAGTCAAGTGCAAGCACTTAGCCTCCCCTAGGGACACCCCAACCTGATATTCATTCAGATTGAAGAGGGATCCCTGGCATGTCCATTGTGGGTTTAATAACAATAAGAAGTAGTTTTTCAGGCAATCACCTCAAAAAAAAAAAAAATCAGAACTGTCACTAGAGATTTGCTAGCAAGTCTAATGCAGTGTAACTGTGAGCTAACACTAGCTAGCCAACATTAGGTAGTTTGCCATTAAGAATTCTTGCAAATTTGCAAGAATTTTTAAAGATTATCTAAAGATTATCAGACTAAAATAGAAATAAAACATTAAGTAGAGAGGACTTTGTCAGTAATTAATAATGTAGCTAACAAGCTAACTTAGCATTCACAAAGCCATCTTAGCAGCTTAACTCCCTGGAGTCTGAGAGTGTTACAGACACTCTGATGTAGTCTGACATGCCTTTTTTTCCAAATTACACCCATCTAAAATGATTTTTTTTTCCAAAGTGTTACACAGGTTTTTGTTCAGCACAAACTCAGCAACAACAGAGTCAAAACAGTAAGAGTGTCCCAAATCTATATTCTGATTAAATCTGCTCTAAGCTTAGACTTTCCAAAAACCTGTTTTCAGATGTGCTGATATATTGTGAAAAAACACTCTAAACATTTCTAGCCAAGACTTTTGAGCTCAGAACTGAATAAAAAGAGGTGTTAGCTACACACTGATCATTACAGGTTTTAAAACTTGTATGTGGTTTTATTTCAAAAGCTTAACAAATGTGACTTGAATGTGTTTCACACTTTCAGTGGTTCCTACATTGAATATTTTTGAGATTGTAGTGAGCACTCAAGTCAGACGTCTTTTGATCAGGTTCACATTCCACGGTTGGTAATCCACCAATGGAATGTATGGAATTACCATATCATTATCATTTGAATGACAGATTGAATCATTTGGAAGGAAAAAATGCACTGCTGTTTGACTCGCTCTGAAAAATGTGTCTCTGCATATTTAAGCTCCTCTCACAAATAACTAATATATATATATATATATATATATTAAAACCCCTCGGACTCCAGGGGGTTAAGGTTTCTGGGGTGTGTTTTGTTTTGTTTCTAGGATAAAATCTTGCAGTTATTTAAGCATTTTTGTGGCTTTTTTAAAGCGTTTTGGTGGCAGGAGCGCCGACTGCATAGGGTTAAGCATTCATTAAGCATCCTCTCCCAATTCATACCCTTGTTCTTCTACACAAAATCAGGTGTTTCTTTCTGATTTCTGTAGAGCTACACCTGAGCATGCATCTGCAGATGAGCCTCGAAGGCAGAGCAGCAAGTAAGTTCATCCGTTTTTATATGAAAGTGGGGAAAAGTGCCAGATTGTGACGACAGCGCGGCCCGAGCCTGCTCTGGGACCTGACCTCAGCTTAAGTGGAGCACTGTGCCATTTCTCCATGACCTCGGGCTTGTTAAGTAGAGAGATGGGGAGCTTGGGAGAAGCTAAGGCGGAGGGGGAGGGGGGTTTCGACAAGACGCAGACATGGCGGCCCTCCATAAAGCCACGGAGACAGACGCAGCCCCGTCTCACCCGTCACATTAAACTGTCTCTCAAAAACACATCTGTACACATGCCACAAATCACGGCTGGGTCGCCCCAGGAGGGGGGAACTGTAAATGTTTCAGGAGAAGCAGATAAAAAAAAGACATGCAAAACCCCCCACGCTAGGTGTAGAGAACCTGGTACTGTTTCAAGATATTTCTAATGTAGAGCCTGCACTCTCTGGATACACTCCACACTGCCAAGAACTCCCTCACTGAGAATTCATCCAAGAAAGGGCACAGGAGCTTTCTAAATGGTCTCTATAGGCTTTAACTCTATTGGTAAGATACCTATCCTCCATATTGCTTAGCAGTGAATAAGATCACATTAGCAAAAAGAAGCACTTGGAAGGATAACACTATGGCATTACTCAGATAACTGGCAGAGAGAGAAGTCTCAGAACACTGTTGTGTTCTGTGTTTTGGCGTGTGTTCGCTGTGTGTTATCTGTGGCTTAGCTTCTTGTGTCAGAGCAGCAGTTGAGACCACCCTCACTGTAGTATTTAACCTCAGGCCAGGAGAAACAGATCGAAGTGCTCACCTGGCCACTGTCGACTAAGCGGTTTCCCCAGCAGGCCGAGGAACAACTTCCAATGCATTGTCAACACTAGAGCATATAGCTTTCAGTTTTAACATTTAAATGTATGGGTATTGTGCCAAACCTATTTGTATATAACACTGTATGTATTAATATCACAGTACTGAAGTTACAGGAGTTGCTGAAGTAGGAGATAATGAGGTGAAATAGACTAGAGTTTACGGAGTTTAATTCTTAATGTTCATGTACAAGCCTCTTATAACACTTAATATTATATTATAATATTTGGACTGCATACATTCTGAGAAAAAAGGTTATTTCTTTGCTCTACTGACATTAAAAAGGTTACAATGAGTTACAAGCATGTTCCTATGTTCTAGAAAAGTAAACAATGTGAATGTAGTGAACCTTTAAGGTACACAATTGGACCTGAAGGACCACATTGTATGTTTAATGGCATGAGGCATGGATGCTTCCATATCTCCTTCTGTTAAGTGAATACGACAAGACCTAATGAGAAATATGCAACTTACAGTGTAAACGTCCCAAAGTGGCATGAAAAACATTTTCATGTGCCAGCGCTTTGAGTTAGTGATGTCATGCTTGACTACCTTATCGATCGCACCTGGCTCCAACACATTCTCACCGGTATCATTCAAACCCTCTCAATTTTTAATCACCATCTCAACACTAGATCCAGCTCTGCTGGATCCCCCCAAACACACACACACACACACACAAGTCATCACCCTCCTTCTATCTCTCACACACACATACATACATGCAAAACAAAGCAGCTTATCAAAAACGACTGCTCATACACAACACAAACATAACACTGTATAAGCAGATGCTGTTTCAGTATTCTTTATTATCATCTTGCATCCTACAAAAAAATGTGTACGCACCAACCCACACAGATGAACGGTGAAATTAGCCAGTTAATATGACCAACATATGAACATGGAACTAATTAAACGTTCTCAAACTCAGAATGTCGCAGTGTTCATTAAAACACACACAAACACACCCCGACGAGTGGCGTAGCGGAGCTTCACCCAGCCCACGCCGGTTCTGTTTGACCTTGCGCTGCCATATTCATTACATCATTAAGTTACCTCTTCATTAACTTTTCATTATTTATGGGGGCTTTTGGGGAGGGGGAGCCTTTATCAAATACTATCTTTTGTTGAGCTCACAATGCAGAAGCAGCCAAGCCCCTCATCCCCCCCCCACCACCCCCCACATCCCTTGGCCAGACTAATAGACAGCCTTGCCTCAATGCTAGCGATGGTAGACTGCCATGAACTCTGTCATTTAAGTGCTGCGAAAGCCAGCTATCCAAAACAGACAGACAACAAACCTCAGGGCCAGCGTTCAAATAAACACAACGTACGCAAAGGTTAACTCCTATCACTCCGCTGCTAAATTCAAGCACGATTTTGCGCTAATTTGCTGTATATGCCTCTCATTTACAGGCATAAATGTTTGCGCAAAGAAATCAATGGACAATGCCATTTGAGTCACGCAAACATCGCTGACTGTAGATAAACATATTTGTGTGCTCTACCCTTACAAGAGCGCCATTCTGTTCCCAGGGTGTAGCGCGCTAGCTGTCATTAGCGAGCCATCGGCCCCTCCACCGCCACAGATTGCCTTTTTAAAAAAGTCTGGCTGCGGACCATTTCGCATCGTAGGCCAATTATAAATGGCAAATCACAATCACGCCGATTTTTTTCCTCCCCCACCCACCCCCCAACACTCCACTCTGGCCGGGCTCCATGGCATCTCTTGAATAATATGGTGATAGCCCTTTGTGCGACAGCCTGCCCAGGCGTCAGGATATTTTACACATTCATGTGTCGGATGCTGGGCTCAAACGGGCCCTGTGCTTCATACAATGCCGCTGCCGGGCCAAGTGTCTACCCTTTAGCTGGCCTGTGTCGGACCCCTGACTGTTCACCACATCAGAATGCTAATAAATCACTTCCTTCCCCAAAACGCCTCAAATTGGCTTGCATTAATCTGCAAATAGCCGACAGGTGACGGCAATAAATTCTGGGCAAGTCTGCAAAGCCCACGCCTAAAAATATAAAAAAAGAGTTAAAAAATATGATTTCAGATCAACGGTGAAGAAGAATAGGAGACGAGCAGAGGAAGCTATTAAAGTGTATTAGGAAGGGGCATTAGGCTTGACTGATAGGGACCCTGATTGACTTCCAGTATCACAGTCTTACCACACTGAAGAGAGAGATGAGTGTATATGTGTGTGTGTGTGAGCTGTGAGCTCCCTCACACTCAATCCACACTCCATCCCATGATCATTCACCAATTACGGCGAGCTAATGCATCCAGAGCCTGGAATCCCACCCCAAAAGCAAGGGGGAGAAGTCTCTGGAGGAACGCTAATAATATAACTTAAAACATGCTGAGAGAGAGCATTATGCGCAAAATGGAAATCAAAAAAGAAAAACACAGTGTAATTTAAACTGGGGCAAGGCTGGAATGGGTTTATCGTATAAATGGTAATCTCTCGCCTTCCCTCTCTCTCTCTTTCTCTCTCTCTGTAATATCATCATGAAAAGCATACATTAGAAGGGGTCTCAGGCCTAGAAGAAGGGCCTGTGATTGCCAGTGAGAAGGGGAGCGAGGCAACACGGAGGGCCTGGTAATAGCCTGTGAGCGAGGTTCCACAGGGCAACACTTTGCACCGTGTCCCACATACAAAGGCAAGTCTCCAGAGAATGAGTCTATTACACACACCTCATGTACTTGCTGCCAGTCACTACCCCGCCTGACTACCTCCCCCCTACATGCTTGTTTTTATACAATGTTAAAGTAAATGGTCACCACACATGTGAACTCTCTGCAATAAAGGTGGCAAATTGTTACTGGGCGAATCAGTGGGCATCAATGCTTTTGGTGAGGGAACAGATTCAGGACCATTTGGTAGAGCACATTTAAGTCAGTTTATCTTCTTGAAACATGTGTTGAACTTAATACAATGTGATTGTGCCATCTCTACCAATCGGTAGAGGTACAGTAAGCTAAAGAACTTGCACTAGAGGTCATTAGATGTGCAACATTTTCTTGTCTGAATGCAAACCAGCAATAGCTATAAACTGGAAGCCGCACCCCTAACCCCGCCCAAAAATGATCCATTTCTACTTTTTTGGTGAGGATGTTAAAGAATTAAGGATATTTAAGTGTTTACATGACTTGTGCTTGCACAAATGCATGTGCATAGTACCTTTATTTCTAACAGTGTACTATTACTGGAGATGTAAGAAAATATGGATATGCTTCAGTATGTTTTGTGATTATGTATTGATTCTCAAACACAGTATTGATTTTTAATTAATCGTTTACATGCAGAGATTGGTGGCAGACAATGGTTCATTTGTTGTGTTACCATCTGCTAGAGTGCAGTGTTATGATCTATCATCATAGTGCCACGATGCTGGATGTTACAGGGACTGTGATAAATGCAAATGCAGATCCCACTTCATTAAAGATAAACATTTTACTCAGATTGTATTCATATGGTGGTGTGTTTTAAATGCTGTGGCAGTTTTCCTAAAATTAAAAAGAATATATTGTCTTTTGCAGTATTGTAATACAACGCAGTACGTTCAGTCGTAAACCCTGCATTGTATCACCGAGTTCTTGCCAATTCACAGCCCTAACCTGTACATAATAATGATAATATGTATTTTAACCTCAGTGATAAAAACGAATTGGTTTTGCCTTCTCGGTGTACAAAAAAGTAACATATACAGCTCTTGTAAAAGTCAAGGCCATTGTGCTTGAAAGTTTGACCTGTTTTGCTGTTTTCCTTCTTGAAAATGCATGAAACCAAGTCAACACATTCAAATATGGGGCACTTTTAACAGTTAGTTTTTACACAAAGCCTGTTCTTTTTATGTTTGTGGTGTCATATTCTTCCTTATCTACTCTCTGGAAAACTTAACTGGGTAAATGTCAAACATCACTGGGATTTGCACCATGAATAAGAATTGGCACAGGCCTCACGTTCAAATAAAGACACATATTTGTGTAAGAATAAATAAAGACATTGTGTAAGGATAACGCGCCAAGAGGGAACCCTCTTTATCTGAAAGTTAGAAAAATGAGGCTGAAGCCGAATCAAGGACGCTGACATTATTCAGCCGGCACTCAGGAGAGGAAAACTGAGAGAAGTGACACATAACCTGTTTATCAGCGCTGAGGCTCCAGTGAAAGAAGAATGCGCAACATTTCAAGTCAAAAAGGCAAAATGCTTTGAAATGAGAATTGGCAAGAAATCCTGACACACAAACAGGAGTATACACTGTGATGTGGAGGGAGCCTGACGTTATGCTGTAGGACTTTTACGAGCAGCTGCCCTGCTGATGAGAGGTGTGCTGATATATTCTAATCACTTTCTGTAGCCTGGATGACCATCGTATGAAGTGGACTGTGCTACGGTCTGCTGTCTTTACATCGAATTTGCTCAGTAAAACAATGGTACTGTTACTGTTCACGTGATTTGCCTAGCTGTTGTCATTGGCAATTATTATACATATATATATATATATATATATATATATATATACATATATTAGGGGTGGGACTTTAACGCATTAATTTCGATTAATTAATTATGGGGAAAATAACAAAATAAAAAATTTAACGCACTTTAATCGCACTTTGCACCGTGGAACGTTTCTCAGTGCACGAGTTCCAAACATACAGATTATATATTGACACACAATGTGATGAGCATGAAGGAGATGACGGAAGAGACTACGCTGGTGGATGGGAAATTTAAATACAAGAAACTTCCAGATGTAAGCATGCTGTTATATGCACTTTATGCAGGAAGGAGTTTGCTTATCACAGGAGCCCAGGGTAACGCGCAGTTCAGTAATGTTAACTTAGCTGCTAAATGTGATAGCATTCCTACTACAAGCAAACAGAGTTGCCAATCAACACTCAACACATCAACACATGTCGGGGTTTACATTCAGAAACAAGATTTTGAAGTTTAAGCTATATTTATTCATTCATCAACAAAACATAAATTAACATTTCTCATGTTAAATATTGAAATTTGATTGAAGTATGATTAATTTCACTTAATTAATTACAAAGCTTCTAATCAAGTCCCACCTCTAATATATATATATATATAATTATTATTATTATTATTTATTTTATTTTTTTCCTACATACCAAATTAATCCTGACGTCATCCAGACTATGAAGGAACACATAAGGAATCATGTAGTAAACTTAAAAGTGTTAAACAAACCAAAACATGTTTTAGATTTTACTTCAAAGTAGACACACAACTGATGTCTCAAACACATTAAGAGGCAATAAAGGCAAGTCATGACCTCTTGACAAGACACAGCTGTTAACTGAAAGCCATTCCAGGTGACTACCTCATAAAGCTGACTGAGAAAATGCCAAGAAAGCTGCATCTAAGCAAGAGGTGCCTACTGTGAAGAATGTCAAATATAAACATGTTCTGGTTTGTTTAACACTGTTTTGTTTACTAAACAATTCATTTGACATTAACTTCACTGATATTTAGACCTGTTCTAAGTACTAACACAAGACTTTATTAAGTAAGGTTCTTATTGGCTAATAAAGACTTTATTTCACATGAACACAGCTTGTACATGAGGTTAGTTATCTCAGACGCTGATTATATTATATTAGAGAACACAAATGAACACTGGAATTGGAATTCACTGCAATTACTATGTAATTAACATTTAACGTCTGTTACATTTGAATAGTATTGCAAAACCAAAGAAATACCTCTTGATGTACTGTAATGAATTCTTGAGCTGAATCATAACACCAGGTGTGAAGAAAAGTCAAAATTACAGAGAGTGTGTCTGTGTGTGTGTCCATACTCAGTCTGTCCAACTACATATCTTCATCCACAGTGTAACAAGACTGAAGTTACGTGAGTACATCTCTGAGGATTACGCCTCTCCTCCTCCTCCCCCTCCTCCTCCTCCTCCTCTCCCTCACTCTCTCACTCTCTGTATCTCTGTGTGTACCTCTCCCTCTCTCCTTCTCCATGTCTCTGCAATGCTCAGTCACATCGCAAGACATAATCCAAGGGAATATTGGAGAGTTGTGGCGGAGTTCAGATTGGATCTGTGTAAACGCTGACAGACTACATCATCCGGCAGGGCCGCTAAGCCCCTGTGAAATAGTTGTGTCTGCCGCTCGGCATTACTGTCACACTCACAGGCATGTCCCCCCCCCTCCCCTACAAGCCTGCTCTGCCTTCAGGGAATCCACCCAGGTCCACAGACTGGAGCTAAACACCACTCCAGTCTATATGACACACACACACACACACACACACACACACCACTCAGGTACTGAACTACACTTCAGAGAGCTAGTCAACAACGAGAGGCATAAGGGTGAGGGATGATCTGAAATAGGTGTGGAAAAGTTGGGGTAAAGAAAAATGAATGTAGCGTTTAAGATAAAAAAAAATATGTTGAAATTATAAAAAAATTTAAAAAATTTAAAAATTAAAAAATAAAAAAACTTTTTAAAAAGTGGAAAAGAAAAGATAAAAACCAAAAATTAAGAGAATAAAAAAAATGTCAACAATAGTGACTGAAATAGCCTGAGGAAAAGGTAAATAAATAAATAAAACAACAATAGTGCCAAAGATTAAGCAACAAAAGCACATTTACACACAAACATGTTTTGATTCAATATAAAAAAGCCAAAAAATCACACATTTGCTAAAAACAGCTTTTAAATAAGTGTCAAAAATTTTGCCTCAGAAAAAAATGGCACTCAGATAAAACATTTAAGCACATCTTTGCTTTTCATACAAAGGTAAAGTGAAGGTATAGCCTATAATAGGTGATAAAACAGCAGCTGCAGTGACTCTGTACCCACAAAATTTGGCTGAATAAAAGCACACCGTTGCTGCGAGTCTGTCAAAACTCCACCGAGCAGCGACTCGGTATCAAAGTAAAAGATCTGACGCGAGCGTGGGTAAGAAAATCACAGTCTATTTAGTATGATAAAGCCTGGGCTTCAGACAGCCCGGCCGTAAATGTTCGCTTGGCTGGGGGAATTTCCTGTTCTTCCTCGAGTCAGTTTGATCAGTTAATAACATTAGATCACTCCAACTCTCCTGTGCCTGTTCCTGCTCCGAATCCCCTCAAGGTAGCACGGCTGCAATAAGCACAGAGTCACTTTGATTGTGCGCCTGTAACGTTGAAGTGCATGTTGCTCCACTGTTCACGATTACTCATGAGTGAGTGATGAATATGTATGCACCGGGATAAATGATGTCATATCGCATTATAGGGAGAATAATGAGCGAAGGGGCGGAGAAAAGTATAGAAGAAGAGGAAGAAAGCAAAGGATGGTAGTCAGAGGCAGGGGACAGGGGTGTCATATGGGCTTCAGCCTAAGAGGCCTTTATCAGACGAGGCGTGAGGAGTGGCCTGACTGTCCCGCTCAAATATGGCAGCCACCTGCTCAGGCTCGCTCTCTGTCTGCAAAGAATTAATTCGGAGTTTGGGGTAATTGCAACCAAAATACCAGATCTGGCCGCGTCACATTCGTTTCTTTCGCCCTGATGGAGTTTAATTTGAAACAGGCCTTTCAGCGGACGCTGGGCGCGACGCTCCTGCGAGCTTTGCAGGGATTCAGGTGGGCTATTTGCTCAGGAGGGACGTCCAGCAGGAGCTTCATAACCGCCTCATACCACGCTGTCTTCACATTCCTCACGTCTAAGATACATACAGGAGGCCATGCCAATACACCAGCCTCCAGAGACAACAAGGAACAGCATAATCAGGTCCAAATCTGCACTCGCTTCTTCTTCAAATCAACCAGATCTGCCTCATCTTGTGCTTTCCAGAACAACATATTATCTGAGACTGGGCAATGTGATGATATTTAGTGTTAGTGGAGTAAATGGCATTGTCATAATATGCTTTTTAGAGCTTATAGTGGATCTCATCAGTGCTTGTGCTTAAAGAACCCCAGCAAAGTGCAGGTTTTATTACATATGACATGATGTACATGAAGTTAATACCACCTTAAACACACTCATATATATATATATATATATATATA
>BRDA01012095.1:91136-105082 GCA_036984385.1 Crenuchus spilurus
TATGTGTGTGTGTGTGTGTGTGTGTGTGTGTGTGTGTGTGTTCTTTGTATAAAGTATTTTTAGGCATATTAGGGTACATTATTGTGATAATACATTGTTGCCATAGTGCCCACTGCTAATATCATCAGTGCCAAATACAAAAAAAAAGTTTTATTTTTATATTTAATTTTAATTTCTACAATTGCATTTTTGACCAAATGGATCAACACTTAAAAAAAAAAAAGTAAAAAAAAATAAATAAATAAATAATAATTAAAAAAATACATAAAAAAAAAATTATAAAAAAATAAAATAAAAAAATACTTTTCCGCCGTTTTCTGTGTCATCTGGTCAAATGTATATAAAGAAAATAATTGACCGATTCAATAATTTTTTTTTTTTCAGTGCAGACACCAATTTGTTTATATAGAATATAAAATTAATATAAGTGTAATCTTTACATAATTACTGATGTAATTAATGAAGTAATTGTGTAATTACATTAAAATAACATACAAAAATACAATTATAACTAATTTAAAGTTCAAATGACTAATATGGACTATGTTACATTAACACCTACATGTACTTGTGGATTCCTGAGGCTGTGTGTAAATGTGTGTGTGTATGCGCCTGTGTGCATGCACTTATTCACTGTCATTGAGTATGGAATGAATTATAGTCTTTGTGTGTCTGTGATCTGGAGTATGACTGTGTGTGTGTGAGACTAAATTCAGACATGTGTGTGTATATCTCCTGATTGAGATTGGTTCAACTGGCTGGGAGGGAACAGATGTCAGTGTGTGCTGACTACCAGCGAAATTGAACAAAGCCAATCACATGGCCTTCCTGTCCAGGAGCAGTAAAACAAGAGACCTACAAAAGCTCAGCCTGATATTAACCATCAACAGTGCACATATGGACAAACACACACATAAACACAAACAACTAAAGCCATGCAAATATAAGTAAATAATACTTACAGCAACATTAGCGGTACTTATTTCACATTGATGTAAATGGATCTGGAAACACTAGAACTGTCCCTCACTCTGAGTAATAGTGATGTGTTATTGCTATCCCTCGAGTTATTTATAAGGTAGTACAGAATGATTAATTAGTACAGAACCGCAGACTTCGTTAAAGCCCAAAACTGGTAATTTATGGCCTCATCTCTCTCACACACAAACATGGTTTAAACAAAGCATCTCAACAGTTGTGGAAAATGTGACTCATTGTGAGGTCTGTGTTCATAGAATTCAATATGTGCAAGCACCAAAGAACGAACAAATCAAATACCACAGTAGATGTGTAAGAAAGTGCCGATACACTTTAAAACAGCAATGTTAGGTTTTGTGATACTGATTCTCAAAAACACATCAATGACTTTTAATCAATAGTTTACATGCAATAATATCATCGTTATTGCCAATACACAGTCCGACCTACGTAAGGGACTCACCACGACCCTGATCAGGAGTAAGTGGAAGATAATAGATGAATGGATGGATGGATGTATCCATCCACAAAAAACGTGTTGCGCACAGTGAAACTAACCTTTGCCCATGAAATAGATCATTTAAAGTGAATTGTACACCCATCCATACATTATCACACCTGCTTAATCCTTATCAGGGTCGGCGTTCATCCCCTACCCCCTCAGTGGGCGCAGGGAAGGGCATTACACTATCCCAACTAAGCCCAGGACAGGGCGCCAATTCATCACTCGCACAATCTAACCTCCATGTTTTTGGATTGTGGGAGGAAACCCACGCAGACACAGGGAGAACATGGAAACTCCACCCAGATGGGGACTCAAATCCCAAGACCTCAGTGCTGAGAGGCGAGCATGCCAAACCTCCAAGCCACCCGGTAAATTGTATACTGTACACTAAATTCCAAAGAAAGCATTTTTTCACGTTTTGGTTTCATGTAACCAATCCACCCAAGAGTGATGATGCCAAAGTTGAAGCTACACACTGTTTTCCTGGGTTGAGTGAGCTGTGCCTCAATGCTACATTGTAGCAACTAGACGTCCCAAGAGACATCTTCCAACCAATGCCTCTTTTCCTGTCATGCATTTCCAACGTGCAAAGCTTTCAGGATAAGGATACTACAGAGCTGGGCATTTTCTGGGCATTTCTATTGGTCACAACTTTAAATTGTAAAATATAATAAAGACTGAAAAACAGTTTTTGAGGTGGCTGCACCGATATATAATTCTGAACCGACGTTAACTCATTCTTTGGTTTGTTATTAACCCGTGTTGACAGCTAGCAAGGTATTTTTATTCTATCCATGTAACGAGAGGTACAGCTCTTAATAACATGCTTTGCAGGGTTCAGAGAATTCTCCATAGACTTTCCTCATGGTCAGCTTCTTGAATGGTTATGATTGTATTGATTATGACACCACTCTTCTGCATCAGAGGACATGCTGCTCAACACACATGCATGCACACACACTCACACACATATGGCAAAGCAGGGAGCTATTACTCAAACATACCATTAAAAAACAGACAAAGCTGCTTTTTTATTTTCTGAAATAATCCCAGGCGTCGGCGTGATTTGATCGCATTGTGGTTTTGATTTCAGCCTTTGCGTGGTGGGTGTGAATATAATATCAAGGAAGAGATACTGCAGAACCCAGACCGAAGAAACTGACACCACAGCTACATGAGGAGAGGAGAGGTGACAAGAGTGAGAGAACGAGAGTGAGAAAGAGAGACAGGGAAAGAGGGTGTGACGTGCCATGACAACAAAACATCAGGGGAGTTTAGCGTGTATGAAGGTGTGCCGCATCTCACTCCACCCAGCTTTGGCTTTGTTTCTTGGTGATTGAGGTTTATTCTATGGGACAGACAAGGTTAACCCTTTAAATCTGAGGTTTCTTATTCAGTTATTAATCTAAAGGCTTATTTTTGACTGTCTATAACACTCAACTAAAGAATGTTAAATTATTTCAAAGTTTATTAGAAGACTTCGATTGTACAGATGTTCCAGATTCCCTGCTTTTTTGAAAGTTCACTAACATGAAAGCATGGGATGGTTCACCAGTCACCGCTCTCCATGATAAACTGAAGTAGAGGAAACTGATCAATAATATAGAGACGTTCTAGAAATTGTCATGTGGAACCGTTCCACAACCATCATTTGAGTGTGGTAGCATTCTGTAAAGCCTACAATGTTCTAAAACTGGTTTCCAACCATGGTTCTGGCCCCGAGTGGCTCAGCAGGCTAAGATGCTGACACTAGGACCAGAGGATCGTGAGATTGAATCCCGGTCATGCTGTTCACCATCAACAGCCGGGGCCCAAGAGAGCAAAAATTGGCAGTGCTCTCTCTGGGCGGGTAGATGATGCTCTCTCTCTTTCTATCACTCACACATTGCAATGTCCGCTGGCTCAGGCGTCTACTGATTGGTCCATTCAGAGCTCAGAATCCTGCACTTTCCTCCGAGCACGTTAGGCTCCCCAGTGACGGTGTATCAGAGGTAGTTTGAAAAGAGGCGGTGGACGTATCACAAGCAACAGAGGAGGCTTGTGCTTGTCTTCACCCTCTTAGAGTCAGGGACATGCAAAAGTGATGGGGAGAGTCCTAACGGAGGGGATGGGCTAATTGGATACTACTACATTGGGAAGGGGATGAAAACGGGCAAAAACTTAAAAAAAGAAAGGTTGGTTGTCTAATTAGTTGGATCAGGGGTGCTGGTGGCAGGGAAAGTGCTAAAATTCCATGGCCATGGACCATGGCTGTCAACCATCACTCTTAAACACTGTCTCATTGTGTGAAAGCCCAGCCTTGTGAAACTCAAGACCACAGCAGACTTAGAAGATCACATCTCAATTAACTCAACTGATTAAGCTCATCAACCAATTACGGAAGCTTTCAGTTGAATTCAGTGTGTTAAAAGTGCAATCCCGTGGTTCTCCATGACCTGACTCTCAACATCTTGGTTTAAGGAATTAATGCATAAAGCATTGGCCAGGCACTGCCCAACAAAGACCCAGATGGACAGAAACTTGTGGGCTGTGTGTGGTAAGAGAACACAGAGTCTCCTCAGAAGTCCCTGTCCCGGCTGTCGCTTTGACTGTTGCGCATCCAGTCGAGCATGTTTGCTGTGACACGCGCAAAAAGTGGAGGAAAAGCAAGAGACCCGAATAAAAAAAGAGAGAAAGAAAAGAAAGGAACACCAGATGCTTTGAAGTGACAGATTGCTGGAGAGCAACCCTCTCAATATCGTTCTCTTTCTAGGAGTGTGTGAATAGTGTGTGTGGGAGGGAGTGCCGAGTGGAGGGAGGGTGTAGTGGTTGAGACCACAGGCTGTGGATTTGCAAATTTACTCTCTTCAGCTACGTAAAGTTTCCAGCGCTACAGAGCGGCCGCTGCTAACGCTAAACCACACACGCAGGCACACACGCCAGGCACCCCTGGTGTTACAACTCTGGTGACCTTTCCCCCTCCCTGGCTGCGTTGTAAACCGCACTCCATTTCCCATAAGACTTTAACAGGCTGCGAGGGGGTGCATAACCCTGGGGTTAAAGAGCAATCTGTAACCAATTAGCCGTTTGACTGCCGAAGAGAGGCTCCGTCCTGAACGGAAGGAATGCAAGCGGAGTGGAGTGAGGTGGGGGGGGCTGGGAGTGGGAGTTGTTAGGGGTGGGTGTTTGGTGGCAGGTGGAATCTCAGGCTTCCTCTGGCTAGACCCAGGTTTAGCAAGGTCCTGACCGCAGAACCTAGTTATGGAGGCATCAAACGACAGTGTCGCTAACAGGCCTCCTGGTGTGGTCCTTGGCTAATGAATGCCAGGCCTGGTGTAGACAGGGTTCACATTTTCACCGCCCATGCTTTACTGACTACAGCACAGAGCAGGGATTATGGTACATAGGCTGACGAAAGAAAGGCATAAACCATGAGCAAGACAGAATTAGTGAATGAATTGGAGTTGGCGGGTACCAAAAGTCTTGGTCATTTCAAAGAGTTGTCTTTCTGAACTGGAGATCCATCCAAAATTGGTAACATCACCTGGGCCAAAACCAAAAACCTTGCTTGTAGGTTACTTCTAAGTTTGTGCACACTGACTTAGCACTTTCCCTGTATCCAAACGAGGACTGCATGTGGAAGTAGGGACATCATTAGCAAAGTTCCTATTTTGTGTTTACCAATAAGCCCTTTCTCCGATTCAGCCCAAAAACCATCTTTTTATAACTTGGTGATGGACAGCATAGGGTAAGAAGAGAAAACAAAGTCAAAAAGGTGAGAAGAAGAAGGAGAAGTGTGAAGAGAGAGAAAGAAGGCACTGTTAGGGAAGCAGAAAAATGAATATAGATGGTGGGAGGGAGAGGGAGAGGGCTGCTCGGGGTCGGGTCCCTGCTCCTCATCCATCAGCATATCTGCAGAGGGATCGGGGCCGAGTAATGAGCCGTGCGCCCCTTTACACGTGTTGACGCTCCGCAAAATAAGATCCATTTACCTTCGGTCCGCCGTTCCGCCTGCTAGCACGCCCCTCAATCGCCCCCCGTCGGGCTTCCAGGTGAAGACACCCCACTCCCTCCCCCAAACCTAACCACGTCTAAGATGCTAAGACCCAGAAAGAGAGAGACAGGGAGAAAGAGAGAGGATCTTGGAGAATGAAGGATGGCTCATGCAGGGCCCATAAGCTAATGATGGCTAAAGTTTGGAGGCTATCACGGTATGAAAAAATTACCTTTTGGATAAGGTTCGGGCCACATTTGCAGCATTATCGTGCTCCAGTAAAATCCATTACGGCAGGTTTCCATAGAGGGATGCACGGGCTATCCTGATGCTGTTGATACAGGGACTTGGAATCTATCTGCACGGAATATAATGAGTGCGGAATTAGCTCGGAACTGTTTCGCATTGCGTCCGTATTCAGGCCTGATTACTTTCATTATCATAGATCTATGAGGCTTTTATTTTTCCTCATCAAGTTGCAAATTTGGGTCTTCTTGTCCACTGTCCAGCCACTTTCACACCACCCTAAATGACTAATGATGCATTTAACTGGAGAATTAGCAGGAGAGAGGAGAGAGAGAGAGGAACAGAAAGAGAGAGAGAGAGAGAGAGAGAGAGAGAGAGAGAGAGCTTGCATTAACACTACGTCATATTGCCCTCAGAAAATAAAAGGGCAAGTGAGGGAGGAAAATACAGAGAGAGGAAAGAGAGAGAGAGAGAGAAAGAGAGAGAGCTACTGGGTGAAAGAGAATGCATTGGATAATGAGACATTTCTTTTACCCACCAGCCCTGTGTGTGTGCGGCACCGCGATGATACGCCTGTTTTCCCCCGGCCCCCATTATCAGTGCACTTGAACCCGGGCTAACAATGAGTTCATAGAGATTGAGAAGTGCCGGGCCCTTAATTGTATGTATTTAGTCACGCAAACAGAGGCAATGGCCTGAGAATGGCTAGTTAGCCAATGACATCATTTGAGCTGCACAGTCGACTCAATGGGCCTGTTGCAAATTCGTGCCGCTGTAAAGCGTCCATCCTTCGTGAGCTACAGTAGCAGAGCCTCCTGCATTCACATTAGCTTTGGAGACCAGCGTGTAGCACGTCTCACGTTGGTTCCGTCTGTTGTTTTAACAGCACGGCTCTGTTTTACGACTCTGAGCTCTCCCAAGTGATTTTTGATTCCACCTCTTCATCTTCTTCTGGCTCCTCTGCTTTACGAAAAAGTGTCGTCTTCGTCTTCTTTTCTTTTTTAAAGGCAGCCACTGCATTTTGTTATGCGTGTGGGGTTGTGTCGCTGTGAGTGCGTGATCTGTCAATCAATCGAGCTCGTTGGCGGCGGCGCTCCGGAGCCGATCATCGCATCATGATGTTAGTGTGCCTGACTTCCTCTGCACAAAGGGAAACGGGCGAGGGAGCCTTTCTCAAGCAGGGATGTCAGCACTCGAAAAATCAATCACCATCTGGCCTCCTCTCTTCCCCGGGAAGAAAGAGAGAGGAAAAAGAGATGGAGAGAGAGGCAAGGAGAGGAGGGAGGGTACAAAAAAGAAGAAAGAAATACACAGGGAAAGGGAAAGGCCTAGTAGATGGGGGCAGAAGCAAGCTCAGTGCTCTGGCAGAGTCATGGTAGCATGGGCAGTCCATCCGAGTCGGCCATTAGGCATTGTGAGAATGATGCACATTAGCCGCTAGCAAGGTCACGCTAAGCAAACAGAGATAAGAGGAAAGAAAGCAGCGATTTGTCTGCTTGGCTAACACCTTAGGACCAGGCAGGTCATTGGGTTTACCTCGGGTCTGCAAAGACTAGTGTGTTTCTTTTTTTTCCCCTATTTTTACAAGTCTTGTCCTCGTAGCTCCATCTGCTAGCCTCCTTTATCTGGCGCATTTAAACATAAACTTCTCTCTCTTTTCTTATAAATACGAAGATAAATACAGCACACAGGGCTGAGGCTCTTTTACAGCGCCCAATGGGTGGCTCTGAATTCGGAGGGGGTGCGTGGGGGGGGTGACATGATTTTTGCTGCAGCATTGCCTCCTTTCAGTAGCACAGCTGTGTGAAAAATACCAGTTCGAAAGGGTGCTGAGGCAGCAAAAGCATTTAATACTCAACAAACAGTTATCTAAGCCCATGTCCAATAACCCGACACCACTGTAATGTGACCTACATACTAAGTGAATAAGAATTTTTATGTCGGGGAGGGGGGCGAGAAGAACAGCGCCGAGCACACAGCTCATTCAGCTGACAGTAATTAAATAGCAAGTATTCCTTTTCACTGCCCTTTTGCCTCTCTCCCAGCTAAGAAAGTATAATGTAACAGAACATATTGTGCCCTCCTCTGTGCCTCCTCTCTCTCTCTTGCTCTCTCGCCACTCTTTCCTTTAAGGGCCCATCGCATTTAATTAAACGATGAATTGGACTTTGATTTTGCTTTCGATCTCATCCTCCTTTTTGAACCTATAAATGTCAATATCTGAAATTTGAACTTTTGATGATCTCCAAGTGGGCCGGAGCACAAATCTGAGGAAATGTTTAAAGCATGTCTAAATGTGCAATCATTCAGCTAGACAAGTGACTTTTTATCATTGATTTAATGTTTTGGTCACATTTAACCCTCTATAACCTATAGTGGCATCGGCCAACTGCTATGCGTTTACCTGTCGTGGCCATGTATGGCTGTATATTGCTGTAGTATAGTGACGTTCAGGGGATTTGCAGGCATTGGAATTTTTTTTGAACCATTTGTTTTTTGCACGTTTTGGTTTGTTGTGCAACCAGTGAACTACCAGTGAGTCCGTTGAGTCATTTTGGTTGGTGTGATCTTGATAAGTGAACAGCTTGATTATTTCATGCTTAATAGAGCACACATGTAAAGTGATTGTTCTAGAGCATCTTAAACCCAATATATAAGCCAAACGGATCAACAGTAAAACGGTGAAAAAAGTTTAAAGCAAGAAATTGACTTCAATTATGAACAACAATGAACTTTTTTATGATATTCTAATTTTAGACTTGGTGCTATAAAGTTAGTCTCTGGGCTCTTATACTCTACATCAGTACTCATTGCTCAATTGCATTACTTGGTTGAAACTACCTGTTGTATAATGTTTTATATGATAAAGCAAAGACCTGCTGGGATCTAAAGTCTTAAAGATTTTAATTTGGAAGTATTCAAAGGCCTCTTGTTTGACATTCATTCAAGGTAAACCAAGACTGTCATCACTGCAGAACACATTCCGTGGCATGTTCAGGATAAATGCAGGTGGAAGAAGGAAAGGAAAGGAGTTAAAAACATGAACATCCCGAGATTATCCTGCTCCATCTGATTGGAACCACTGTAGCAAATGCAATAGAGGTAAGGACCTTGCTGACACAGTCTCTGAAACCACCACACACACATGCACACACGCTCATACACATGCAGCACTTCCCTTGAAGATGAATGGGCGAATGGTGAAAGCTCAGCTCCACCGTAAGATCAGGTAGGCCCCTTTTGCAAGGCAGACCACAGGAAAGATGATGAAAGAGTGGAAGAGAGTGCTGCGGATCGCGGGCCACCACAAACAAAAGCAGATGTCCATATTAATGCGGCGGCGTGCTCTTGAAAGCCTCCAACACAGGAGAGAGGGAGCGCGAAGAGCAAAGTCAGGGGAAAAGAAAAAAAAACGGAAAAAAGTTTCCCCCCCAATTAGATTAACAAGAAAACAAGTCACCGGGGTTGCGGCGTGGTTCAGGAACATCATAGACTTTCCATCAGGATGAATCACTGCAACAGATGTCCTCACTTTTGGGTCTCTCCAAACAATGACATCCACGTCCAATTATTTCGGAGTTGCACAGATACATAATGAACAGTGCGCTTTCGGAATGCATCTGGGGCCCTCTTACAAAAAATAAAATAAATACATAAATAAAAAATCACGAAAGGAGAACGGCTAGTACGGCTTTATAATACAAGATGCATTCGCAGCGCAAATCACGCATTGAGAGAAAGACCCGAAAACGTACTCAAGTTGAAAGCCTTAGAGTCACAGATGTATCCAAATACAGCACTGAGTGATGCAAATGATGCATTTAGCGCCGAAGCATAGCATGCTCCCGTTTGGAAAGACTCGGGATTATATAAATAACTACAGATGAGTCAGCCTCCCAGTCTCAGGCCGCTACTCCAAAAACAGGATTTTGTTTTCATTAAACAACAGCGGTGGGAAAAAAAAAACTGAAGAAGAACATGGAAGGATGGAGAGAAAAGAAAGAAAAATAACGAAAAAAAAAAAAAATCACGTGGATCAATTACCACACCTCAGGGGTGGCTTAATTGAATTCTCGTCTACAGCTGCCACACGTTCGACTGGTTGTAGGTGTCTTCTTCATTTGCATGAATGTGCCTCAAACAAGAGGCGTGCAAGAAAAAAAAATGCGGAGAGTCAAGCTGACAACAAAAAAACAGCCCAAATGTAAAAGAAGGAGGCGAGGGAAGGAAAAAGGAGCGCTACAATGAAAACGACGGCTCAGGCCCGTGCTATTTAAAAGAGGATTAAGCTAAATCTGAGGGTAAACCTAAAGTTAGGGAACTCTCTCGGGCAAAGGGGGCCACAATCCGCAACAAGACCGCTTTTGTCGAGGTTCGAGCAAGTCTGAATGTTAATGTTGGAGGCGAAAAAGGAATTTTTTTTAAGAAAAAGGCATGAAATTCCGTGCGTTGAAGTTCTCCACGCGCCTTCGTTGCGGTAATTCAATTACGAAGACTCCTGGGTTTCCTCCTCCTTCTTCTTCGTTTCCCCTCCTCTGTTAGAGTGCAGCATTACAAGTTAGCTTTACTGCAGCGCCTTATTTCTTTAAAACCCTCATAAATGAGGAGGCATCGAACTTTCTCTCTCACTTTCTATCTCTTTTCATTCCTTCTCCCAAAGCTTTGTTGATGACCGCTGCTTCATGGCACTCCTGGTTTTAAGCTCCTACCAATTTTAAGCTTCCATGTAGGAACCAGTCTCCATAGAGGAGAGCTCTTTTGTACCCTTAAATACACCCCAATGTGTCCCTCAACAAAAGCATCTCCCTTTCCCTTTCTCCCTGGCTTTTTTAATGCTTTAAGTTTAGGTGGTCTGTGGGTGGTGGATTTTCTTTCTCTCTCTCTCTCACACACTCTCTCTTTTTTTTTTTTTTTTTTTTTTTTAATCAAGCATTAGCGGTGCTCCCCATTCAGTGGCACCGCGACTATAAAAATTCATCAGGATTAAAATGACCTCACAAGCAAAATTAAAGTTCCTAAAGTACACAATGGGGGCTGTATCTTTTTTAACATGTCCTCAGGGCCTTGGGAACAGAATTGTTTCCTGACAAAGTGCTCCTGCCTTGACAATGAGCACCTTTCAGGCCCTACACATGGACTGTCTTTAGACTGCAGGAGAGGGACTTATTTCACATATCAATCAAAGAGCAAAAGAGAGAGAGAGAGAGAGAGAAAGAGAGAGAGAGAAATCCCCTCGTCTAGCGCAAGTGGCCCTTCAAGAAGTGAACAGATCAAAACTGAGTATATGCTGCATTTATAGAGACCATTCACTGGTGTTTTGAGAAGACAGATGGAGTGAGAGAGAGAGAGGAAGAGAGAAAGACTTGTGCACATGAAAAGAGTGATTTAATCTGGGGGAGAGTAGATCACCACATATCTGATGGCCCGGTGGAATGAAGCTGAAGAAATTGGGGGGTGTGCACACGCATACTCGAGGTAACAATGACTCTGCTTCTGCTACAGTTTTATGCAAAGTGAAGACTTTCCCTAATACAGAAAGTACATCACCCACCTGAACTTCATATTAACACTCAATGTCTCCGAAATTGCACCTTCCCAGCTAACAGGGAAGGTTCCCTGAACTTTGCTGTGTTACGGTTCTCCAAATACAAGGCATAAATGCGCTAAAATGTCACTTGGTGTTGAGTAACGTTCACAAAACGTTTGTAAAATTGTAAAAATTACTTTTTTTATTGAAATCTCTTGAGATTTTTTTCCATCTTGAGAAAAATGGGCCTCATTTACCAACAAGCCTTTTTAGAACCCATTAAGATTTTGACATTCACTGTTTTCTTATATGGTATTTGTTCTTAGGTAAGAATCTACACACACTCAAGAACACACTTTTGCACATGTGAGTACTGAACAGTTCAGTAGTTTAAGACCATCGTGACTCAGAAATAGACTTCTCTTTGGTCCTCTCTATTAGAACAAATTTCAGAAAAATCTAATTAGTGAATGAGGTCAAATGTTCTGGGAGCATTAAAAAGTCAGACGTGTTGGGTTTACGAGCGGCTCAGTGGACTAACACGCTGACACTATGATCAGAGGATCGGGAATTCGAATCCTCGTCGTGCCATCGACATCCGGGACCCAAGAGAGCAAAATTGGCAGTGCTCTCTCTGGGTGGGTAGATGGCGCTCTCTCCCCATTACTACTGCTAAGTAATGTCAGCTGGCTCAGGTGTGTGATGATATATCGGCAGCAGTTGGAAAAGAGCTGGTGGCTTACTTCTGCATTACAGGAGGCCTGTGGTAGTTTTTACCACCATAGATTCAGGGACACTGAAACTGATTGGGAAAGTCCTAGAGAATGGGTGGGTTGGATTGGCTACCACACTGGGGGAGAAACTGTGTCAAAAATGTAAAAAAAAAATTTAGACATGTTGGAACATACAGAAAACATTCACATTTCCAGGGTTTTGGAAAGAAAAAAAGCATTTTTGTGGGTTTACAAATGGTCTTAATGCTTTTAACTTAATAATATACTTTAATGTAACAATATATCGCTCAACGTCATTTTGACGCATCTTCAAAGCTATTAATTCTCTTAAAATGATTCTTAAATTATTCTTAGCTTACAAACTTTTGGCCTAAATAATATGTTTCATTGATAACAGAACTTTTTTTTAGAACATTAAAACATGGTTCTTAACAGGTCCTCATCAGTTTCCAATATGTTCAGATTTTCCTTTACAAAATGTGGTCCTCTCGGGCCCTGTATACCTATCTTAGAACCAGTGTTCTATGTCATCACCCTAAAGAACACTGTGACATCTAACATCATAACAGTGATGATTCAAATAACCACACTTCCACAAGTACCGCCACAGCGAGTCCAGTTTCTCTACATAATGCCACCCAGTGTGGTCCTTGCACAGCCCTCATCCCTAATCATGCTGGAAATGAATTGGGTGTGGGAGGCAGTAATTCCGGATCGCATTTGACCAGCTCAGGCCCGTATCGGAGAGAGAGAGAGAGACATATAAATATAGTGTTCTTAGACAGGTGGATTAATGAGGCTCCTTAAAGGCCTCCTTTATAGGTCAGTGCCTCCACAGCTCAGCTATGGTCGTCTAATCCCCCAAAAAATCATCTCATCTACTGCTCAATTCATTACCAGGGGTGGGGGGGTGAGGGAAAGAGAAGAGAAGAGGAGAGAGAGAGAGAGAGAGAGAGAGAGAGAGAGTATGCAATACAAATCCCATTCTCATGGATATACCCTAGAATGAATCTCTACAGTCTACAGGTCTTAGATCAGGTAGCCCATAATTCACAGGGGTCTGATCTCAGAAGAGCTATGCCCTATACCCATGATTATCTGCTCAGTCTTCCTCTTCTGTGCGTTGTTTCAGGGCAATAAAAAAGATGTAATTGAATCCAAAATGCCCCCAAACGCTTTACTAGCTTAAGGTATTGCTGTGTCATCAATGAGTCCCAATATTGCAGTAATTTCTGTATCTTTTTTAGTGAAGTGCATTGTGAGAGAGAGAGAGAGAGAGAGAGAGAGAGAGAGAGAGAGAGAGAGAAGGAGAATTGTCATGTAACCTACCTCATCATTTCAGCAGGAGATGTAGTTGTAGAATTGGGGCAAGGCTTCTTTGGACAGGGCTTTGATAGGGTATTATAATAAACCTAATTAGATCATAGTAATAGCTTTAGGGCTCCAATGATAGATGCTAGCCTCTGGACCTTACTGTACATTTTCTTAATATTTCAGCTTGTGTGCAGAGCGCAAATTCATCTTTTCACATGGGGCTGTGACACAAGACCTCTGCGCTCCTGAAGACAGAAGGGCAAGGATGTGTGAATGTGTTTCAGTGTGGAAGAATGTGCATATATTCCTCAGTATGATTTGGCATGTATAGCCCTACAGTCTGTATAGGCCTAGAGTACGCAAAAGCCTACAGTATGTACAGGCCTTCACTACCTATAGGCATACAGTATGTAAAGGTCTACACTACCTATAGACCTACAGTATGTAAAAGTTTACACTACCTACAGGCCTACAGTATGTAAAGGTCTACACTACCTATAGGCCTACAGTATGTAAAGGTCTACACTACCTATAAGCCTACAGTATGGAAAGGTCTACACTACCTACAGACCTTCAGTATGTAAAGGTCTACACTACCTATAGACCTACAGTATGTAAAGGTCTACACTACCTATAGACCTACAGTATGTAAAGGTCTACACTACCTAT
>BRDA01012096.1:27018-39911 GCA_036984385.1 Crenuchus spilurus
GCCTTTGAGGATCTCCAGTTTGTCAAGACATGTTCTAATACTGCATCCTTCATAAAGATTGGATGAGATTTGAGAATTTCTCTCAGTGCATAATATCATTAAACGATTCAAGGAATCTGGAAGGCTAAGATGAACATTGAAATCTCTGATCGTTCACACGGAATTGCATGAAGAACTGTCATTAATCAGTAGCTGATATAACCACCTGAGCAAGGAAAGACTTTGGCAAACCTTTGTCAAGCACTACAATACAAAGTTACATTCACAAATATCACCAAAAAAAATCATGCCTTATGTTAACCATGTCCAGAAACAGCACCGACTTTTCTCACATCTGGGATAGACTATCACTGAGTGGAAACATTGTATTGTGGTCAGACAAATCAGTATTCCAGATTTTTTTAGAAGAACTTTACACCTGTTCTGCAGGCTGTTCAGGAGCAAGTCCAAAAGACAAGGTCTGTCATGGCATGGGGTTGTGTCACTCCGCTTGGCAAAGGTTAACAAGACAATACAAAACCACATGCTGCACATATTACAACGACATGACTCTGGAAGACGAGGGTTCGGGTACTGATCTAGCCTTCCTGCAGTCCTGACCTGTCTCCAAACGGGAAATGATGACAAGCATATTTTGTTATATACCTTAAGACATGTTTGCAGGAATAATGGGACGACAATAACACTGGAAACACTTCATCACCTGGTATTTTTGGTGCCAAAACATTTTTTAAGTCTTGTGAAAAGGAATGACGACATTGCAAAATGGTAAAGGCTTTCCCAACTTTTTTAGGAATGTGACCTGAAATGCAGGAGTGGGTGTATATTAACAAATGAAATTATGCTGAGCAGACAAGACATGAAATATTTTGGGTTCATGCTATCAAAGTGGAAAAACACTGCAATTTTGAAATGCACATTTCAGCTTTTCCTGATCTGGGATTGTACTTGAAAGACCTCTGTGAAAGATATGTTAAGAAGCTGATTGTAAAATTTGAGAATGCTAATTATTGGTTTCTCATTTGTTTGACGTTTCAGGCCAAGAATTACAAAAGTATTTTTCAAAGAAACCCAGTTCGAGCTGCGCGTTCTGGGCAAAGATGTAAGTTGACCATTAATGACTTGCCTGCACTCTAAAATAAAGTGTTTTGCTTTTTTCCTTCCTCAGAAAAAGACATTTTCCCAAATAGTGAAAGCCATAATAGGTCCCACGGTGTGAATCTGAATGCATCTCATATTATACTCAAATTTATTTTCTAGTCGTTTCATCTTTAAGTGTTATGATGATTCTAATGTCCTGCGTCTCGGTCAACAGTGTTTGATCTTGACATCACAATACCCTCATAAATGAGAGGAAACCCTGGTTAGGTCATATCTAATGAGGCTTATTTTACTTGATATGAACACCTGCTCCTTCATTGTTTGTTTGGAAGTCAATGGTATTAAAGAGTTTATCCTGCTTTTGTTGGAGTAACTGTCTCTAGTGCCCAGGGAAGCCTTTCTATTAGATTTTGGAGCATTGATTGCATTCAGTGACAAGAGCTTTAGTGAGGTCAGGATGTTGGATAATCACTACCCCACCCCAGCTTATCCCAAAAGTTGGCTTGGACACGATCATTCTAGAGAACACAGTTCCACCTCCACAGCTCAATGCTGAGGGGCTTTATACGCCTTTAGCCCAAGCCTGGCATTAGGCATGGTGCCTATCACTTCATGTTTAGTCCTATTGTCTGTACTTCTTTACAGGGACTAGTCAAGCCTTGTGTGCACATCTATGACAGTAATGAAGTGTCCACAAACATTTGGACATATACTGTATGTGTGAATCGACAGTTTGGCCCTAACTGAGGAAGATCATTTCCACTAGAACTGTCTTATTATGAATCAAATGGGCATACAATACCATGGTATGCAAAGAATCTATGTAGGGTGTGGAGGAGTTATTAAGAGTAGAGAGAAATCCATTATTGACCTCAGAGTGCAACAACCCTCAGGCCTCGAATGGGATTTTTCAAAAATAACTATACACTTACTCCCCTAAGGGCCAATTTACTCCTCAAATGAAAGGCTGTTATTCTCTAAGGACTGATTTTAATGACCCAGGGCATTCAGGCTAGTGAGAACATGCTAATAAGGATTTAGCAGGTTATACAGTACACATTCATCAGTTCCTGAGTCTTTTTCTCTTTTTTTTTTTTTTGCAGTGCAATGAAACATCATTCTTCTTTGACGCACCCAGCAAGACGGCATGTAAGAACCTTTGGAAGTGCTGCGTGGAACACCACACGTTCTTCAGGTAGAAAACCAGTTTGAACATCTTAACCTTCTTTGTATGTGAACATCCCAAGGTTTGTTATTCGGTTACCTGAGGTCTGAAACCTCTGGAGTTTTAAAAGTTAAAAAAACAATCACAAGAAGACAAGAAGACGAGAAAATCTACGAACCATTTTGCAATGGGTTTTGTCTCTGAGGAACTTAAGTTATATTCCCTGAGGAACCATATATTGGTTCTTTTTTTAATTTTTACCTATTTTCTCCCCTTCCCAATGTGGTAGTAGCCAGTTAACCCATCCTATCTGCTAGGGGCTCTCCCCATCACTTTCCAATGTTCCTGACTCTAAGATTTAAGATTTAAGATTCACACAACGGAATTTGACCTCCTCATTTAACCCATTCGTGCAGTGAAACACACACACACACACACACACTAGTGAACACACTAGGCTGTGAGAATTTGTGCCCGAAGCGGTGAGCAGCCCTTATCTACCAGCACCCGGGGAGCAGTTAGAGGGTTAGGTGCCTTGCTCAAGAGCACTTCAGTCATGTCCTGTCTGGGGATCGAACCAGCGACCTTCTGGTCACAAGACCAGATCCTTACCACTAGGCCATGGCTGCCCCCACATAACTCTAATATGACCTCGGTTATGCCTGAAACACTGTCAGCTGGATTTGACCCACGACCTAAGAACTACTAGTACAGTCCTCCGCTCAACCAACTGAGCTATACACCGATACACCGTCACTGGGGAGCCAACGTGCTCGGAGGAAAGCGCAGGATTCCCAGCTCTGAATGGACCAATCAGTAGACGCCTGAGCCAGCAGACATTGAAATGTGAGAGTGATAGAGAGAGGGAGAGCGCCATCTACCCACCCAGAGAGAGCACGGACAGTTTTTGCTCTCTTGGCCCCGGCTGTTGATGGCAAACAGCATGATTTGCATGATTTGGTAGTATCCACAAAAGATGGGATTCAAACTCCCGATCCTCTGGTCATAGTGTTAGCGTCTTAGCCTGCTGAGCCACTCGGGGCCCCCCCCATATATTGGTTCTTGATGGAATGGTGATATAGGCTATTAAAGCTGCCTCCCGTTAACGCTTTTATATGGAAAGGTTTCTTGAGGCACCTAAAATGTATTTTAGTACATTCTTTGACAACCCCATTGGATATTTGAGGCACTACATTATAGAACCAGTTCTGTCTTTCTCGATTTGTGTTTCAGGCAGTACAATATACATGTAATTCGTTCACTGTCAGACATGAGTTGAAAGCTTTGAATTTATCCTCTTCAACTCTATTGAATATTTGACAGCCATAGACTGTAGGAACCAACTTTGTGACCAACAGGACCAACAGTATATACCTTTAGTGCCCTTGAGAAGTTTTCCAGGTGTATAAGGATAGTGTGCTCACTGACCCCTTTGTGTGTGTTCATTAGTGATGTGTGTGTTCCACTGCACAGATGGGTTAATTACGGAGGTCAAATTCCTTTGCGTGCAGGCACATTGCTCACTTTCACGTTTCACTCAACAGTAAAATCTTCCACTAGTCAGTCGGGGTGTACACATTTCTAGATTTCTAAATGAACATTTTGAGGTCGAGATTAGATATTTGATATATTTTGTGTTGAGAGGGGGTCAATTTAAGGCTAATGAGGTAAACAAAAACCCTAATAATGATCTGATTTCTAACAGGTGATTGTAATCATGATTTGGTAGTATCCACAAAAGATGGGCCGAGGATCTCCAGTTGGTCAACAAATGTGTGTGAAAATGATCAAAATGTGTAAAAACAATTGGTTACTTGTGATTGGGTTAAAATAAAATAAAAAATCAGGTGTCATTATAGAGCTGACAGTGTCTACCCTGTGTAGTACACTTGGTGCCATTTTGACAATTTAGAACTTCAAAAGATCTGAGATCTGGCCTTTTTAATGATGCCTGAATATGGAGAACTTTTCACTTCCTATACTTGCCTCTTATTACACTTGTCTCAGATCACAGATCATAAAAAAACTAATTTTCTAAATTATGTCAACTGTATATTATCAACATTCTCTTTTCTCTGACAAATTTGTGTTCTGGGGTGTTTAGCTGGACCTTGTCTTTGATTTGTCAGATTTTTAGAATGGTCATCTTTTGTAATACTTAACTAGTCATTTTGATTTCTCTTTCAAGTCAGCTTTCTTTGAGTTTGAGTTACTTTAATACAACTTTTCCTCCAATAAAAGCAGCCCTCATGCTGGAGCTGGAGCTGGTTCTTGTGGACCAATAAACCTTTCAAGAACAGACCTGCTTCCACTGGTTTGAGGGCCCAGTGGTGGCGTATCTGGATGTGGGCGTTCTGTAGTCTGGAAACAGTAGACATTGTGTGATCTACATTGGTGGAACGCTCTCTTATGTCTCAAATTTTACTTCTTTCTTTGAAGTCATATCTAACCATCCAGAATAATGATCAGTTTCCAATATCGGAGGTGTTTGTTGATGCACAGCAACCAGTCATCAAGTCACCAAGTTTAATACTCTAATCAGCTGATTTGCTGGTATATGTTCAGAATGTACGCCATTTTTTCACCATCAGCAGCATTTTAGTTGAAAATGGCGGAAACTTGGGTTTGCTTGGTAAAGTTGCCCTTTGGTGACAGATTTGCTATTCCAGCTTGGCCTGAATGTAGCCAGTTTTCCTAGCAGTGGAAACCTGCCATACTATTCAAGATTTTGGTCCCATGCCAGTGGAAAAGGGATGCCATTGTACTCTATATATTTAGATGGAGAAAACCTTAAAGAAGCCTACTGGGCTTTGGTGCTGAGACCATTTTCTAAGAGTGAAAGCTTGCTGTTGGGAAACACTTAAGCCAGTCTCTGCTCTCCTTCGTGCCAAGTGGCCTCTAGTGTTTGTGTAATCAGACCAGACTTACGTAGCTACCCAAAAGAGCCTTAGAGGCCACCGAATGTATGAGGCTTGGACTTTTCTCTGGTAATCCGCGTGTGAAACACTTGGCTTCAGGAAGCTAAGAGCAGAAGGGTCAGGAAACAGGGACGCTGGGACAGGTTACTTTCCTCAAAGCTGACCTATGTTGAGGAGGACACTGAGGCTAAATGCTTAGTTTTGGTTTTGCTTTTAGATCATATTCACACAGACATTTCGGCATCTGTCTAAAACTCATTTGAGAAAAATGTGTTGATTGAAAACTGATGGACGTTTGGTAATTAGGCTTGCCAAACTTGAAAGTTTCAACAAGCATGTGTGAGCCAGTATGAGATGCTCTGGGCGTGGCAGAATCAAATCAGCAGTGCAGACTGTTAGTTTTAGTTTCACATGAAGAAATTATGGCTGGAGCTAACGATATGACTCAATATATGAATTTTCCCATTGGGGATTAATAAAGTATCTATCTATCCATCCATCCATCCATCCATCATTACCATATATTGGCACCAATCCATCACTAGGTAGAAGCTATTTTGCTTTTTTGTACTTATTTAGTCTGCATCTTATGTAATGTTTTATATGCATTTCATGGTTTTGGTTTAAAAACTTTTCCTTTTTACTTTTATTTATTATTTTGTATCTATTTTATTTTTGTATTTTTTAACTTGTTTTATTCTGTTTCTATTGCTTAATATTTTATTACTGATTGATTTAAAGTTTCATTCCACACTTTTTCTATTTTATATTTTAATGTAACATTTATATTCATTTTAATTGTTTATATTTAATTGTTTATATCATTTTTATTTTAATTGTTGACCCAATTTCCGCCCAAATGTTGTGGTAGCCAATCAACCCACCCATCCACTAGGACTCTACTAATCACTTATAATGTTCCTAACTCTAGGAGGATGAAAACTAGCACAACCTCCTCTGATGCATGTGAACTCAGGCTCCGCCTCTTTTCCAACTGTTACTAAATGATCGTCAATGAGTAGCCAAGATACTCAGAGGAAAGTGCAGGATCCCCAGCTCTGATACATCAGCTAACAGACACCTGAGACAGCAGACATTACTTTGTAGTGATGGAGAGAGAACGTCATCTACCCACCCAGAGAGAGCACTGCCAATTTTGCTCTCTAAGGTCCCGGCTTCTGAATGCAAAGTAACATGACTGGGATTCTTGGGTTATGTTATATCACTGTGATAATGTAGTGCTAAAATGTGTCTTAAAATATGGGAGAAATTGTATGAATAAGGGATGCAGCATTTTATTTTTAGTGGAGTACAATCCTGTATGGATGGCAACAGTCATTTTCACTGATTCCTAGCATTTGTTAGCATTTCGCATTGACAAGCATAAGGTAGAATTGTTATGTGTTAACTGCATGTTTGACTTCCTGAGCACTTCTTTATTACATGTAGGCTTGTAACTTTTCTGCTGCGTGGTTAAGCAGCACTTCTTTTGCAGAGGTGCACTTTAAAGCTATGAATTTTAATAAGACCCAAAAGCTCTCTGTGGTGTTTTTCAGGCTATAATTTGCCTCATTGAAACTAACTTTTAAACAGCTGGGTTCCATCTCAGAAGTCCTGAGACTGTAAGGAATTAAAAAGCACATATTTTTGTCTCTATGAACAAGTTTCAAAAGCAATAGCTTTGAATTTAAATCACCTACATAGACATAATCAAGAGATATAATCAAGCTAGTCTGTTTTTTTAATTAATGTTACTTGCGAAGCTTACAGCTCTGCCATAGCTAACCTCAGGAAAGGGATCTCTATGACCAAGCATCACTACAAACAGCAGATTGAGGAGAACTTCACCTTCTCTGACCCCTGGCGCATGTGGCAGGGCATTCAAACTCTCACTGACCTTATAACACCCAGCACTGCATCATCCATTAACTGTACTTCACACCCCGACTAACTGAATCACTTTTCTGCTCCTTTTGATTGGGAATCAAGGTAGTCACCTCAAAAACAGATCCTCCATCCCATGACCATTCATTTGCACTCTGCACCACGGACGTCTGCCGCATGCTGAGCGCAAAGCAGCTGGACCCGATGGGGTACCTGGACAGGTGCTAAGAGCTTGCACTGAGCCGCTTTGTGGTGTCTTTACTAGTGTTGCTCCAATCAATCGGCCACCAATCATTATCGACTGATTTCCATGAAAACATATGTGATTGTTGTTTGCCGATCAATGCCTTTCATTGCCAATCACTTGCAAATTCATTTGCCAATTGGTATCAGTGAACGGCAGCATAAAACCTGATCGGAGCATCCCTAGTTTTTACACACATTTTCAATCTGTTGCTGGCTCTGGCAACTGTGCCAACCATCTTTAAGTCTGCCACCATTGCGCCTGTGCCAAAGCATTCGACCACTTCAGCTCTGAATGACTCTTGCTCTAACCCCATTCATCTCCAAGTGTTTTGAAAGACTAGTTCTTTCTCACTTAAAATCCTGCTTGCCTGCTACACTGGACTCACATCAGTTCACCTACTGCAGCAACAGGTCAACTGAGGATACCATCTCCACAACACTCCATACTACACTGACCCACCTGGACTGTCATAACTCCTATGTAAGAATGCTGTTTATTGATTTCAGTTCAGCTTTCAACACAGCGATCTCCTTCAAACTGATCTCCAAGCTCAGCCAGCTTGGAATCAGTACATCTCTCTGCATTTGGATCTTGGACTCCTGACTGACAGACCCCTTTTTGTTGTTTTACCTCAATCCTGTACTCCCTGTTCACCCATGACATTGTTCCTGTTTATGGCTCTAACACCATAATCAAGTTTGTGGACAACATCACGGTGATTGGACTGATCAGTGACAACTATGAGGTGGCCTACAGAGATGAGTTGCAGCATCTGGCTACATGGTGCCATGACAACAACCTGGCGCTTAACACTCAGAAAACCAAGGAGATCATCATGGACTTCAGGAGGACTAAAATCAGGGCACACTCCCTCATCTGCATCAGCGGAGCTGTAGTAGAGCAGGTGCTTAGTATCAGGTTCCATGGTATCCACATCTTTATTGATCTCACATGGTCTGTGAACTCTTCCGTCCTGGTCAAAAAGGCATGACAGTGCCTTTCCTTCCTTCAGGGCATTAAGAAAGCTCACCTGTGTTCTAAGATTCTAGTGAACTTCTGCTGCTGTACCATTGACAGTATACTTGATTGGGTGGTGAAAACTGCCCAACACATCACAGGCACCCAGTTACCCACCGTTCAGGACATTTATCACAAGGCATCTAACCCCCAACTGCTTACTGGGCACATTGGAAAGGACTGCCAACCACTTTGGGCACATGTTCTCACAGCGTAGTGTTTAACCGGTTGGGTTAAATGTGACGGTCAAATTCTGTTGTGTGCAATCACATTGGCAAAAAGTTTAATCTTTCATTGTTTCTTGTTTAACATTATGTTCAAACTGTGCCAGTATAAATAATTCAGTTACACATTGAAACTTAACCCATCAGATTTTTTACTTTGACTTAAATGTAGTCATATTTCACTCTATTCCACAGAATGCCAGAGAATGACTCCAACACCTTGACAAGAAAACTGTCTAAACTTGGCTCTCTGGGTTCCAGACATCGTTACAGGTTAGTAACTTTCATTTTTCATCCAGACATGCATGATGGGAATATCCTTTAATGGTGAAATCAAGTAGTTCATGAATGTTAATGCAGTCTGTTAGTGTTCTTGTGCTAAAAGTGAGGCAACATGTTATAATCTTAAAGGCTGAGTACATGAGTAACCAGATTACTTCATGTTGTACAGTTTTAGATTCAGGTGAGCTGCAGATTAAACAGACACATCTTTATATAGTTTATTATTTATTTATTCATGCTTAACCTTTTAAATTTTAAATGCCTTACATTCAGATATGCATTACATTCTTATTTTGGAAGATACATTTACATTTGAGGCATTTAGCAGACGCTTTTATCCAAAGCGACTTACAATTGGGGGTTAGGTGCCTTGCTCAAGGGCACTTCAGTCGTGACCTGCCCTGGGATTGAACCAGCGACCTTCAGGTCACCAGACCAGATCCTTAACCACTAGGCCACGGCTGCCCCCGTGATACAAAAGGGAGGATTCGTATGAAAGCTGAAGTCTTCTTTGCAATCAGTCTGTTCAATTCTGTCTAGTTTGTGCTGCCAATTAAATATGATGCTTCAAATAAGCCATGTGTCCTACCTTTGTTGAATAAACACTGAAAAAATTTTGATTTTTGGATGCAGTCCTTTGTTGATGTTTTACATACTGATGGCGTGACACAATGGCTTGGTGGTTAGCACGTTCACCTCTCAGCACTGAGTTCTTGGGATTGAGTCCCCATTTGGGTGGAGTTTCCATGTTCTCCTCGTGTCTGCCAGGGTTTCCTCTCACAGTCCAAAAACATGGAGGTCAGGTGAATTGGATACCCTAAATTGTCCTGGGGTGTGGGTTTACCCAGCCCTGTCCTGGGCTTAATTAGGATAGTGTAATGCCCTGCCCTGCCCCCCGGTGAACGGGTAGTGGACTAACCGTGAGCCTGATCAGGATTAAGTAGAAGATAATGGATGGATGGGTACTTACTGATGTGTTGAGCCCTGCCGAAGGGCGACCTCTTGTGGCAATCTGGGTCGTGAGATGAACCTACATAAAGTCACTTTAGTGCTGTGCAGCCTCACAAAATGATTTCTGGAACTAAAAATGCAGAGGTTCCTATATGTTTAGTGTTCAGCAGTAAATTGTAAGTGTATGTTATTTTATCACACCTCAGTTTCTGCTCATTTGAAAGAAAAACTGTATTTGGGTATGCAGATTCAGACTCCTAAAAAAGTGGACTGTTAACTAAATATCACATTTACACAATTTTCTCCTTACAGAAGATGGAGCTGATCAGACAAGCATGTTTGGCTTCTTTAGCCGTGAGGTTAATTCAGCTAGCATGTAATTCAAGCTAATGGACAAGCAGCTGCATGATTGCATCTCTAACAGACTTGCTTATGTGGTTTCTGATACTGTTTTCAATACAAATGGACCAAAGTACAGCATAGCAGAGATTTTGATGTTTAGTGCAGACTTTTTTGTTTAATTTTATAGATAAAAGTATGACTGACAGGAACTACATAAGTGCATATATGTAGGTACCTTAGCAACTCAAGTCCAGGACAAAAAAGCAAACCTTGGACACCAAAAATGTGTTGACTGAGGAAAAACTGCATGACATGAGTAACGGAACCTGTCATCATCATTACAAGAATTTAACATTCAGGTTATTCCAAAGCAAGGACTGCCAAAGCCTGACCTGTTCCACACTTCTCTACTCAGTGGGAAAACAGCCATGCAGATGGGCAAGGATCAGTCCGTGGCTTTGCCCAGACCAGACCTGGAGGTGGTGCGGACTCGTAGTAAGACTTACCCCAAGAGGAGCTCTCAACCCACAGGTAAGAGGTTCTCCTGCACAATCAACACAGTACAGTCAACTGGCATACATCACTGTGAATACTGGCCTATACAGTCAGACATCAAAATTGACATTTGAGGCATTTAGCAGATGCCTTTATCCAAAGCAACTTACAATTGGGGGTTAGGTGCCATGCTCAAGGGCACTTCAGTCGCGACCGGCCCGGGGATCGAACCAGCAACCTTCAGGTCACCAGATCAGATCCTTAACCACTAGGCCACAGCAATCTAAGACAATAATATCATGGTCAATAGTAGTGTTGGAGGCCCCGAGTGGCTCAGCAGGCTAAGACGCTGACACTACGACCTGAGGATCGTGAGTTTGAATCCCGGTCATGCTGTTTGCCATCAACAGCCGGGGCCCAAGAGAGCAAAAATTGGCAGTGCTCTCTCTGGGCGGGTAGATGGCGCTCTCACTCTCACTATCACTCTCACACTGCAATGTCTGCAGGCTCAGGCGTTTCCTGATTGGTCCAGTCGGAGCTGGGGACCCTGTGTGCTTTCCTCCAAGCGCGTTAGGCTCTCCAGTGACGGTGTATCAGCGGTAGTTAGAAAAGAGGTGGTGGCGGTATCACACGCAACAGATGAGGCTTCTGCTTGCCTGCACCCTCCTAGAGTCAGGGACAGTACAAAGTGATGGGGAGAGGCCTAACGGAGGGGATGGTCTAATTGGCCACTACTACATTGGGAAGGGGATAAAAATTGGCAATAAATAAATAAAAATAGCAGTGTTGGCACTGTAGGCAGTGAAATCGGTATGTCCATGAAGCTTGTCAGCAGATGGAAGCATGAAGTGCTGTAAAGTCTCCTAGTAGACGGCTGTTGACTTTGGACTAAACACAGTGGACGAACAGATAATATGGCAACTCAAACCGACTGCAGAGACTTCACACTGGACTTCAGACACCTGGGATTGTGTGTCTCTACACTCTTCCTCCAGACACTAGCAGCTGATTTACTAATGAAATACAAATCTGAAAAGAGCTCTGAGTAACAGTCCAGTTCTTTGTGCAGGTAAGACACTTGTGATGATGTCTCTGGTTCAGGAGTGATGATATTAGGACTGTAGCAGTTGTAGCTCTGAGAGATACACAGCGTTTATACTGTTTATACTCTACAATTTGGGATTCTGGATTTGTGATTTTCATGAGCTACAAGCCAAACTGATCAACATCAAAACAAAAAAAAGGCTTGAAATATGTCACTTTGCATGTAATGAACATGACATTTTGAACAAAATTGGACATTTTCTCACAATATTCTATTTTTTAAATGTATGACTGTACATAATTTCACACTGTCTTGCATAGCTGTGGAGATTTATTAACACTCAGTGCACAAGGACGGTCTCCACATTCTGATACGCTGCATTTGATACAGGTGTGGCGTAATCCTGTTACTCAGAATGTAGAACCTGCTGGAAGTCGTTCCAGTTCCACCCGAGTTAATTATATCAATTGTGAGATTAGGTTCGCTTCAGTAAGTCACAGGCACGTGTGGAGATACACTTACTACCTGGCAAGGCAACAGAAGGTGAGTGTAGCAGAGATGAAACTGGAATTTCAGCATGAAACTCTAAGGAAAGAGGCCAGCAGGTAATAATGGTGATGGATGGCCTAGATCAGGGGTGTCCAGTCTTATCCACTAAGGGTCAGTCAGGCTGCAGTATTTCATTCCAACAGCAGCACATTTGATCAGTTGTTTGAAGCTGATTAAATGAATGTTAGTAAAGAAGATCTTCAGCTGCTCTGGTCTTTTGTGGATAAGACTGGGCACCACTGGACTAGATGCTCTATTTTAAAGTATATTTGGAAAAATCTTACCTGAAGCGATGTCAGTTTTGCACTGGAGCTCTTAATCTAATGTAGCTAACAAGTAATGGAAGCTTACAGGTATACAGATTGCTTTGTGTAAGTAAAAGGCAACAAAATGAAGTTATCAGCTACCACAAGTGCGAATAGCAGCAAGCAGGTATATAAAGTCATATCAGAACACTATGACCACCCCTGGTTTAGAATTAACTCGGTTTATAAATACAGTGGTGCTTGAAAGTTAGCCTAAAAGTAGACAAAGAGAACCAAGTTAAACAAATGAGACACAAATATTAGACTTGCTCATTTATTTATTGAGGAAAATGATCCAATATGACATATTTGTGAGAAACAAAAGTATGTGTTTATACAGTATAACCTAGTAAAAGGAGTTATTTATT
>BRDA01012096.1:48823-71578 GCA_036984385.1 Crenuchus spilurus
TTTCACTAGCACTTTCACTTTCACTGGACAGAGGTCAAAGGTAATGACTGACCTCTTCTTCTACGCTAGCATCTAGGGGATGCTACGACCGCAGAGCCCCTAGCAGTTGGCATACTTGAACTAATTTACGCTACTCGTTACTTGGAATTTTACTAGTTACCTGGAACAAAAATATTCTGAGATCTCGACTCGTTACCTGGAATACTCGTTAGTAGGGATGCTTGTAAGTAGGCTTACCACTGTACAAGCTTGAATGTGGTATGAATTGAATGTTAATTCATATAATTGAATTGATAGTTCATATAAAACCTGCTTTCCTTTGATTACAAAACAGCTTAAATGTCCAAAAATCTTCTTTTGTGATTTTAAGGTGAACTTCATGCTAATTTTGTTTGCAGGCACATATTTTGCTTTGAAGGCTGTATGTCCATAGCAGTATGCAGTATGTCCTGTATCATGTCCTGTGATGTCCTGCATGTGCCCATATGAACTGAGATGAAATGCTGGGGGTTCATGCTGCACCACACCTTAAACCTTTCAGTATCTCTGTCCTTCCTGTTGGACGTGATTATTTTCCATCTTGCTGTCTTCTCAACTTTTAACCCTGTTGTTGCCCCCTCAGGTCACGTTCCCGTGGCAACACCAGCAGCGGCAGCGAGTCGGAGAATTCGAACAGAGAGCATCGTAAAAAGAGGAACCGGTGAGAAATCTCGTCACCTCTTATAGAAACAGTTGTAAACTGCATACAGTGCTGAAGTGAGTCACGAGTGTCAGAGTCACATTCACAAAGACGTTCAAACTGTTTAACAGATGTCTAATGACTCTTTCTTTCATCAGTACTAAACTTTGTTGACGGTAACTGGCTACACATTATTATAAAGGGCCGTCATGTTGATTCCGTCTCCTGGTTTCTCCAGAACATCCTGTCTTCTGTTTGGGTTTTCAGGTTTCTTAATGGCTCCTTCATGATTACAGTGGTAACCCTACTTACAAGTTTAATCCGTGCAGGAGCCGAGCTCGTTAGCTGGTTTGCTCGTTAGCTGGATGCATTTTCCCCATAAGAATACATGTAAAACGGATTAATCCGTGTCAGCCGGCCAATATACAGTATACTTTAATATGTTATATAATGTGTTTATATGGGTTTTTAAAACATAAACGTGACGACGACGGTGCTCGTGTAGGCTGGCGGCTGCATGGTTACACTTATCATATGAAAAGTAAAAGTTAAATTTATCTAACTTTCTTGTTCACTACCTTTTGCTACCTTAGCGTCACTTTCAACAGGCACTTTCACTTTGTATTGACTGACCTCTTCTTCTACGGTAGCATCTAGGAGATGCTACGACCACAGCGCCCCCTAGTGGTTTGGCATACTTGAAAAAATGTACGCTACTCGTTAGCTAGAATATTACTCGTTACCTGGAACAAAAATATTCCGAGATCTCGACTCGTTACCTGGAATACTCCTTAGTAGGGATGCTCGTAAGTAGGGTTACCACTGTATATCTAATATGACAACTTCTGTTTAAATTTTCTCTTCTTTTTTATTTTAACCCAGTTTTTCCCCAAATGTAGTAGCCAATCAACCCACCCTTCCGCTAGGACTCTCTCAATCACTTGACTCTAGGAGGGTGAATGCATGTGAAGTCAGGCTCCGCCTCTTTTCCAACTGCTGCCAATACATCATTACTGGGCAGCCAACACGCTTGGAGGAGAGTGCAGGATTCCCAGCTCTGATACATCAGCTAACAGACACCTGAGCCAGCAGACATTACTTAGTAGTGATGAGGAGAGAGCGCCATCTACCCACCCAAAAAAGCACAGCCAATTTTGCTCTTTACAATCACTTTACATTCAAAGCACATCTTGATTGGGGAGGCCAAGGTGGGACAACACAACTTACTGTGGGGTGTCCTTCACCTTTTCATGCATGGTGGTCCATATAGTGGACAGCTATTAACATTGTATTACTCACTAAATGCATTGATTGTAATATTATCATTGTATGACAGCCTCTTTAGTGGATGTTACACCAAAATACTCTACAGTCTGAAACAAAAATGGCTTATAGATAATCAGGAGCCTCGAGGATTTCTGTCAAATTCTTCTACAACAAAAAAAAACATAAAACGTGAGCACAAAAAGGAACATTTAATCAGTGGTATAATTGTTGGCTTATGTTCTGTAAACAGTAAATTCAGAATAAACTGCTAACGTGGACATGCTAGAGGTGTTGTTTTCTGCATAACCAGAACAGTACATGTTAAATATTACAGAACATTTCTTCTGCAATATAAACATATCAGTTGTGTATTCAGTTTCATTAAAAAGATGATGTTATCAGCGTTTGTGAACAGTAGTGTACAGCGAGCTTTCTTTGTGTGTATGCCGAAGGTCTCGTCAGGAGAACGAGATGGTGGACTCGGGCCCTCAGTGGGAGGCTGTACTTCGCAGGCAGAAGGAGAAAACTCCAAACGACCCCAACCATCGCCGCTCGCGCCACCGCTCCAGATCGTATGTGTCTTTGATCAGACTTTTCATACCTGCAACTCACAAGTTCACTTTGACATCACGATTAACGTAAATGCGTTTCTTTTTGTAGGAGAAGCCCTGATGTGCAGGCTAAGGAACAGTTATGGAAACATATTCAGTAAGTCACACCAATGTCAACACGTTTTTTGAGGTTTTTTGCCATATTTTGAAGTGATATTTCACAGATTTTGCAAGAAAATTGCTGGATTTTCCGACAGGTATTAAATAATAATACTTGCATAGGAGAGTAGCTGGCATATACAGCAAAAAGCCAACTTTGATTGATAGCAGGCAAGGCCACGGATAGACCACAGGTGGATTTGAGCCCCTGCTGCTGTGCTCTTAGATAATATAGGCAGCCCATGGACAGTCTTATGTGACACTGTGAAGTGTTTTGCCCATACTTTCAGCTCATCAAACCTTTTGCTCTTGTCTTTTTTTGGGGGAAATTCATCTTAACCATTTATAATATTGAATGCACACACTAATGAGCAATGCGTACAGACACTATGGGCCAGTGATCACACAAATACCCAGAGCAGTGGGCAGCATCCCAGCCACAGTGCCCAGTGAGCAGTTGGAGGTTAGGTGCCTTGCTTCAGGCCATGGTTGTTGGACCGTTCATTCATCCAGTCCTGGGGATCAAACCAGCAAATTTTTGCCATCAAGCCAAAACTTTAAACCACAGCTGCACCCCTTTTGGTTGCGTACTTCACTAACACGGCTATATGAATCCAAAATGTCAACCAACACCTCAGAGTCCAAAGTCTCGTTTTTCAGTCCGTGGAGTTATTTTACTATACTTGATATCACAGTGACATCACGTCACACTGATATGTGACTGATATGCAGCCCGACTATAAAACGCACACACCAGATCAAAAACAACACATGGAGAACAGACTTTATTTAAATGTGTGTAGTTAAAAGTGCAAAAGGGAAATTTAACCCTTTAACGTTCTGCTCAACCATTTGGTAGAGCACATTTAAGTCACTATATCGTCTTGAAGAAGGTGTTGAATTTAACACAATGTGATTGTGTCATCTCTACCAATCGGTAGAGGTACGTTAGGCTAAAAAACATCCACTAGATGTCACTAGAAATACAACATTTTCTGTCTGAATGCAAAATACTGTCTTTGCAGTAGTGAGACTCATTGTAGATCCTTTAACACAGCACAGCTGTAACACTGCCACTGAATGTGCTTCTCTGTTTATTCAGTGTTGTGTACAGTCCTTTGTTCTACCACCACTTACAAAGAGTCCAACTTGTTTTCTACAACACAGCCACCCTTCTTAATCAGCTTGTAGCCATTTTTAGAAATATTTAGCATTTGCAACAGTAAGAAGCAGGAAAAAATTAACTATTACTTATATAAATTATACCTGACCAATTATAATATTATTATAAATAATTATTCCAGCTATTATTATTCAGTTGTTGCTGGTTGAGAGCTGTCTGTATGATAACAGCCTACCTAAGGCAGTCAGGCCTTAGTGTTGAATTAACAGGAATGATATTTGTGTGCTCAGTGTGCTGCTGTCATGTCTATAATGATGTATTTGTGTGTAGGAAAGAGCTGGTGGATCCCTCTGGCCTCACTGAGGAACAGTTGAAGGAGATTCCATATAAGAAAGTAGAGTGAGTGAAGTCTCTTCTCTGCCTTATTCATGCTGACTGTAAATAAACTGGCATTGCAAAACAGTTGCAGCCTCAGTTTCAGACGTGAGTTCTGCAGTATTTAGGCTTGAAGAAGTCTTTTGCATGGAACGTATGAGATTAGGATTGGTTCCAAGACCCCGTCCTTCTTCAGTATCCAAAACTACTGCAGTTAATAGAGTATTAGAAAGCTTAGGAAGCAGAACATCACCTTAAATCATATTTTGGTTTGCAGCATTTGACAGCATTGAAATCAGATGGGTCACAAAGATTAGCCAAAATCTGCTGTCTCCTGAAAAAAAAGCTTCATGCGTTTCATTTGGGATCTCAGATTTGCTCAGGTAATAACAGGGACATCTACTGATGACTCACTCTGAGCTCAGCCATCTCTCATCCACGACCTTTTCTGGGCCAGAAATGTCTAATGTCTCCTTTTGGCCTTATGCTACTTTAGGCTCTTGAACCCTGGACAGTTTATCCCAACAGGCTCAATGAAACGATCATATCATCATATACGAGCTATAGTTACATTAATAAAGCTATGGCTTTATAACAGTATTTAAAAATGTATGCCAGTGGCCCCGAGTGGCTCAGCAGGCTAAGACACTGACACTATGACCAGAGGATCGTGAGTTTGAATCCCGGTCATGCTGTTTGCAATCAACAGCCGGGGCCCAAGAGAGCAAAAATTGGCAGTGCTCTCTCTGGGCGGGTAGATGGCGCTCTCTCTCCGTTTCACTCTCACATTGCTCAGGCGTCTACTGATTGGTCCAGTCGGAGCTGGGAATCCTGCGCTTTTTTCTAAGCGCATTGCCTCCCCAGTGACGGTAGTTTGAAAAGAGGTGGTGGCTGCATCACACGCCATGGAGAAGGCGTGTGCTTGTCTTCACCCTCCTGGAGTCAGGGACAGTGCAAAGTGACGGAGAGAGCCCCCTAGTGGATGAGATGGGTTAATTGGCTACTACTACATTGTGAAGGGGAGAAAATTGGCAAAAATTATAATAAAACGGATCACAGGTGTTCAGCTTTGGCTTGCACCTTTGCCCTTTATGTACTGAAATTCCTCCAGATTCCTTGAATCGTTTAATGGCATTTTGCACTATAGAGGAATGGATTGCAGGAATGGATGTATTTTAACAAATGAAATGACGTTGATTGGACAAATTGTGGGTTTATACCCAACTTCTAATTTGAGGTAAACAAATTTGCATTCAGAAGAACTTTTTTAAATTATCCATCAACAGTATGTCCACTGTCTCAGGTTTTTTAAGCCCCAACCACTCTCCCACAAATGCTTGTCAAGCAATGATGGTCTATAATTTATCTGGAGCCTTTCTTCTCTACTGTCTCTATGTAGTCTCACTTCCACACCAAAACTAAACATGTATAGTACAGGTTTTCAACCCTGGTCCAGGAGAACCTACATATGTCTTGTCTTGCTCTACATCTGCTCGAGAAGAGCTTGTTACTGATCTGATTATTTGCATCAGGTATGTGGAGATCAGGACACTGGGCTCTCCAGGACCAGGATTAGGAGCCATTGGTTTATATTGTAAGGTATTCATTATGGAAATAGCAGCTATGAAGCGATAAACATTTATACACAATGTCTTCTCTAAAACAGTGCATCTCCACTGCTAAACTGGGTCATCTCTTCTCCTTTTTTATATTCTTCTCCATGCAAAGGTGTTCATAATACAACATAAATAATTCAGGATGCTGCATTTCCAGAGTCATCCCTGGTGGGACATGATATAAATGCAACGCTCTAACAGTCTCTCAGTCTGTGAAGTGCATTTGCACATCAGGGTCTTGGAAAGATTTAGCATGTAGCTGCTCAGAAACCCAACATATCTCATTGCAGAACCCAAGGTGATCCAATCCGCATCCGGCACTCTCACTCTCCCCGGAGCTTCCGACAGTACCGTCGCTCCCACTGCTCCGATGGCGAGAGGTCGGTTCTCTCAGAGGTCAAGTAAGTCTGAGCAATTTAGATCTGCACAAAGATCATCTTTCCCTCTACAGGTCATTGTCAGGACAAAAAACAAACTGATCCAGTATGACATGGAGTGGTTGAACTCATTCACACCAAAGTTATCACGTTACTGAGGTCAGATTTGTCCAATAGGGTTCTAATTTTGGACCTTATCCCTCACCTTCACTCCCCTGTAGCTCTCGGACTGATCTGGTGCCTCCACTCCCTGTTACCCGCACTGCAGACGTGCCTGGCTCCAGCACCTCCAACTCTCAGGTCAGTCACACCCTGCACTGCTCAGCTAATGGTTTTCAGTTCTGACGTAGATCCAAAAAATGGCAAGTGAAGATATAAAACTAGTCAACATGTCTACAAACCCCATTTCCAGAAAAGTTGCTACTGTTTCCCGTTGAGATATAGTAGTAATATTAGCTTATTCAGCATGTTTACAAAGTGAAAGTTAACATGTTAATGTGGGTAAAAATCTATATTTGTTTTAACATCAAGACATTTTTCATTTTTTGATGCTGATGTTACATGTGTTTGGAAATGGAAAATGCATTCAGGAAGATCAGGATGTTCTTGGTAGGAGGTTTAGGTAGATGACCAGTCACTGTGAGCCGTTTTTATAAAGGTGTTTCAGAAATGCCCATGTTTTTCTTGCCGCAGAAGAAGAATGGGTCCAAAGACAACCTTTCAGAGAGTTCCGAGCAGGAGACAAAGAACAGCGCCAAGGTGGTGAAGACCGTACATGGGCCTCGGACCAAAAACGAAACTTGACCTCTTTCGCCATCAAAGGTTAGGAGAGGAAAAAGACAGAGTCAAATGTTGTAGGCATGTACTGAAACCCAGAAGTGTTCAGGAGTTTTAGAAAGAAGTTTCAGACGGGAGCTCCTTTCTAAAGAAACGTTTCATGCCATTCCATGGAGTCTTCTCATCACTACAATTAACAGCATCTTTACAACCATTCAACAGTTTTCCAAAAACAGATCTGTTCTTGTCTGACAATCAAATGAAGGATAATGGACCGCTTGTACAGCACACACTGGACCGTGTTACACTGACGTTGTTGACACTGTAAGGATCATTTTGACTTTTATACAGTATTAAATCTTCTCAAACTCATGATAGTACATGTGGATATTATCGTGGAAAGAGCTTGTACCACGTTTGTGTCCTCAGATGTTAGAATGACTTTCTGCTGTAGGAAATTTTGCTGCTGTATTTCTTTGTATCGTTTTTGCACAGTTACACCGTCTTGTCTTTCTCTGCTGTTAAGAAAAATCACTTGGTTTACTGTAGCTGAGCTGGAGACTCAATTTTCTGTCAATAAAAATCCTTGTTGACAGCGGCTGTGATTCTTGCTTACAGTTTCATTTCTTTGACAACTTGGGACAGAGTCAATTTAACCACCAGCAATGGTCAGCATTCACGGATGATGAGACGGCAGCCAGTCTGCACCAGAACTCTCACCACACAGCTATTAGACAGAGAGGTCAGGAGAGACTAAGCCAGTTTTTGAAGATGGAGATGATTAGGAGGGAGGAATTTAGCCAGGACATCAGGGTATCCCTCCTACGCTTTTAGAGGAAATGCTCTGACTGATTCAGATTCTTTTGCAACCAGTAGAGGGAGCCCCAAAACTGGAATTCAGGCTTAAAGGAACAATAATTCTACGCCTCTCTGTCTATGCTCTAAGTGCTCTTTAGCAATTGCAGACTTATTCAATGGTCTTAAGAGGCCACTCACAAAGACAGGAAATGCCTAAATATCTCTTACCAGAGATCTGATCTCTAATACTAGGAAAGCAATTTCAACTTGTGCTGGGTATCAACATGTAGCAGATTTCAAGGAGAAGACCCTAAATGAACCATGTGGGGGTTGGGGGTTCTGGATGATGGCCAAATACCAAAGGTTTCACTGTATTGTAATCTGGAATTTAAGCATTTGCAAAGAGACTGCAAAGCATGAGCTTGTTTAAAAGCTGTAGAAACATTTGATCCCATATAGCTACCAATGACATCCATCCGGTAATGTAATAATTTGTGGTGGGACATAATGGGCCTCATCTGTTGGTCTTGAGTCCTATATATTAGTACAATAATGTTCAAAGAATTACAAGAGGAAATCTCTACAGTGGTGCTTGATAGTTTGAAGCTTTCTGCATTAATCTAACCTAAACGTTCATGAGATTGCCACACCTAAAAGTAGACATAGAGAACTAAAATCTGACAAAAATGTTAGACTTATTGATTTATTTATTCAGGACAAATATCCAGTATTACACACCTGTGAGTGGCAAAAGTATGTGCACCTTTAGGATTAGCAGTTCATTTGAAGGTGAAATTTGAGCAAGGTGTCGATCAATGGGATGACAAATGTGTCATGGCTTGAACAAAGGAGATTTCTGGTGACCTAAGAGGAAGAGCTGTTAAATGCTCATCAGACTGGAAAAGACAGATTGTGTACAAATGGAGGAAATTCAAGACTATTATTACTCTCCCCAGGAGTAGTCGACCAAAAGATCACACCAGAAACAGGGTTTGTAATATTCTGCAAGGTCAGAAAGGAACCCATGGTAAATGTTCATGAGTTCACCATCAGGAGAACACTGAACAACAATGGCATGCACGGCAGGGTTGCAAGGAAAAAGCTGATGCTCTACAAAAAAAAAACATTGCTGCACATCTGAAGTTTGCTAAAGATCGCATAGACAAGTCAGAAGCCTACTGGAATAATATTTTATGGACAGATGAGACCAAAACAGCTTTTTGGTTTAAATGAACCAATGCTTGGAGAAAGGAAAACACTGCGTTCCAGCGTAAAAACCTCTTCTCATCTGTGAAGCACGGTGTTGGTAGTATCGTGGTGTGGGCCTGTTTTGCTGCATCTCGACCAGGATTGCTTGCCATCATTGATAGAACAATTAGTTGTACCAGCAAATTCTAAAGAAAAATGTCAGGACATCTGAGCTGAATCTCAAGGGAATGTGGGTCATGCAGAAAGAGATCAAACCTAAAGACACAAATCATTCTACCATACAATGATTAAAGAAGAATAAAGACCAAGTCAAAGTCCTGACCTTAACCCAACAGAGATGTGGAAAGATCTAAAGCAAGCCGTTCATGGATTCCTCCAAGTTGATGTGCAAGACTGATCAGGATTTACCGGAAGCTTTCAGTTGCTGCCGTTTAGCAGATAATGCTTCACAAGGTCACACCAGATACTTAAAGCAAAGGTTCACATACTTTGCCAATCACATAAATGTAATATTGGATCATTTACCTCAATACATAAATGACCAGGTCTAATATTTGGTTCTTTTTATCTACTCAGATTTAGGTTAATTTTATGGAGAGATATAGGAAATTCTAAATGGTTCGCAAACTTTCATGCACCACTCTATAAGGCAGATATCTTAATCTCAGCTTCATCACATGGTGTATTAATGTAGCTTACTCATTGTGTGGCAACAAAGCTTTGTTTCAGCAAGGCTCTCTTGGTTGCTGTTTACTTTTGTGCAAGCTTTGTCCTCATCTCAACTTGACAGAGCAGAAACTCAACATCGTTTAGTTTACTCTACGGTAGGAACATGTTTGGTCTGGCAAAGCGAATGCTCAAGATTTTCCTTGAGAAGGAAACGAAGGTGTGTCGTCTAAAACGGCAGCTGGCAATGCTGTTTTGCCAGATTTCATCGATCCCCTCTTGGTCGTCCATCTCATACCATACTGCACCTCCTACATCTGCAGCGAAGCTACATAAGCATCAGAGTTCTGTGTATTGTGGCAGATTTCCAAGAAGAAAAAAGTATGCCAGATGCACTCGCTCACCTCAAAAGATTTAGGAGTGGAGGGGAGAGAGCAGGCATTGGGGCTGTGAGACTAGCTTTGTGTATTGTGCTGGACCTTTTCTTCCCCACATGTGGAGCTTGTGATGTTGCATGACTGATCAAAAGCAATGCTGGCCTTCTCCACATGGCCCTGACGGTACAATTCGACCTTCGAAGAACAGCGGTGGAATGACTTGCATTGGTTCCTGCTCAGTTTTTCTTGGGCATATTAGCAACACTGTAGAAATCTTGCCATAACAAAAGATAAGTTTCACAGTAGACGTGCAGGAACAGTTTACAGATGGTTTCAATGTGACAAAGTTCAAGTTGAACCCTGTTTTTCAAAGCAGTGTTGCTGTCGATAAATGCATTCGAGAATGCAAACAATTTTATCTGTGTCTGGCGACCTGGATATATCCTGTGGGCTCTTGAGGACAACAGCCTTCATCGCAGGGCCTCACGTAAACAGGATACCGCCTCTTCCTGTGAGGAGACCCATTATCAAATTAGTGAGCAGAATGCTCATTCCTCATAATGTCTTAAAAGACTCCTGGCCATTGGCTTTAAAGCAGCTCTGCTTGATTCCTGGCTCAGGAGGAACCAGTATGAAGGTACATGAAAAGTTACACTTTATTTATCTGGTTTGAAATGGAAATTGGTCACGTTGTTACCTAACAATGCTCAGTCAAGCAAAGGAACCCAGTTTTGGATTTGAGTCTGGGATCTGAGCCAGTAACCTTCAGCTATTCTCAGGCCAAACAAACCTGATCCAACTCATGGAAGGCCTGATAATTAGCTGATGAGTTGGATCAGGTGTGTTGGCGACAAGGCACAGAGCAACTGGGCCCCCAACTGAAGCAGTATTTCTGTTTTAGCTTATCTCCTGATCTACTGCTTATATGCTGTTCTTCAGCTCCAATCCTAGTTATTCTGGTTGCCAGCTTCCCTCCTGGAAATTCTGTAGTTTCATTTGAACCCCAAATCTATTAAATGTGATCTAACCACCCATTCTCTTCAGAAGACCTTGCACAGCTGGATAAGGCATGTTAAATCAGTTGGAAGTGAACTCTGCAGTAAAGTGAAGGGTGGGTGTAGCTACAAGTTTCATTCTACCCGATTTAAACTCCAGTCTTTAGACATATCAAAATGTTAATTTGTGTTCATAATTTTTTTTGTTTATAAAATTTGAATAGAAATTTGCACAAATACCAAATTAAAAACTAATACTTTGAGATTCTAGGTTGAGCCAAGTCATACTATTCAACATTCAAATAGAAATGGCTTGAAATGACACTTTTTATAATGAAATTATAAACAATGAACTTATTCTAAATTTTTGATGTAGCAGTGTGTGCCTGGGTGCTTGTCCTTTGGTGGATAAGTGTGATGAATTCTGTTCTATAGCTCTTGATTATGATTAGGAGTAGGCTGGCTAAACGAGGGTTGGAAACAAAATTATGTAGAATGGTTGATGTTGAGCAGTAGACATTCATGCATTGTGCCAGTGGCCCTACACTGGTCCTGGAGTACCCCTGCCCTTCACATTTTAACATTTTCTAGCTCTAACCAACCTGAACTAAACATTTGAGGAACATCCTGAGTTGAACTGGGTGTGATAGATTCAGCAAAATCAATCAGATTTGAAAGGAAGGGGGTAGTTTAGGCCCACAGATATAATGCAAGGGTGTTGATTTTTTGTCAACCCTCAAAAAGAAAAGGATAATATAAGCTTTGGCTTGTTTTGATGTAATCGGAGAGGCCTTCCTTTAGTTTATTAGACTTCTCTGTTATTATGCCACATGCAGCTGGTTACAAGGAGGAGTCTGGCAAGCTTTCCAGCTATTTGGGAAGGAAAGCACCAGGCTGGAGAGCTGACTAAAGCTTTTGGTTATGGAGTAGAAAGCATATGTTTTGACTTCCATTTTCTGTTTATCATGTATGAATAAAGCTCTGCTGTTCAAGCGTGTTGTTTCCATGCCGCCTGTCCCTTCCCCTGCCGTCATCACACCTGGTATCCTTTAATCAAGGCATTCACTGCAACTAAAAGTGGCTGATTTTATTTAGCCTTTTAGTCCTTCAGTAGCCCACAAAAGGCCATTAACTGAGAAATGGACACCTTATTAATTCCTCTTCTACTTGGTTAAAAGCATTAATGTTACGTGAGCATCTACCATGGCTGGTAATGCACTGGTGATGAAAGACCTTTTTGTGGACGTAGCAGATGTTGGAGTAAACCGAGAAGCTTGGGCACAAATCAGATTTGACCCAAGAAAGCAAAGCTATGTATATTTGAGTAAATCAGGCAGAAAGTAAGCTGAAATTTTGTAGGAGGAATCTAAATCCCCCATTTCCAGTGTGTGGACATCCTCAAGAAGAGGCATTGTGAGCTCAAGTCCAGGATTTAGGCTGCCCCCGAATTACAAGGGTGTATATATGAAGGAAAGACGCTTAAAGAAAGGTGTTTATGAATACCATCAAAAATGTAGAATAACATCTGTGGAAAAACAGAAAGACTGGGGTGCCTGTGTAAACAGCACAGTCAGAGGGCTCCAAGTCCCAGCAGTTTGAGGTCGGCGAGGTATTGCCCAACTAGAATTTCCTTTGCAGCAGTTTCCATGTGATTACAACTGTGAAAGGTTTCTTTTCCACCACAAAGAAGTTTGTCCAATGAAGCTGATGCACAATTACGGCCTACATTTTCCACCGTCCAGCACGAGGACCAAGTCAACCATATGACAGAGCATGTGTTGTATATTACACAAGATGGTTTAATATTTGGTTGGAAAAGTTGTCATATATTTTTGCTTACAGACAAAAAAAATACATCCTAGTACCCTTCGGCTCAAAAGTTTGGGGCCATCCAGAATTTTCCATGACACCATACTTTTATTTCAGAATGTTTTCTTCTAGCCATTCTGAAACGATAAATCAACAAATGACGTTGCTCCAGAAACTCAATCTTCTGTGGTAGAAGGGTGAGGTAGGACATTGTCACTGCTTTTTGTGTTTCCCACAAATTGTTGACAGTGAACTTAGACTTTAGTAGAGCTGTTTATTCTCCACCAGAAATGTAGCATATTTTGAGCAAGCATATCATAGACACACTAGATCCATAAACAACCTCAAGAAACACTATTAATCAATAGAACAGGAGATATGTCCATGAACAACCTCAGTAAACACTATAATTCACTAAAACGAGATATTAGTCCATGAACAACCTCATTAAACTCTCTTAAATAGCAGATAATCAACATTTTGGAAAAAAACAGGGTAAACAGCTGTATTAAAGCCTGTAAACGTACTGTGAGCAAAACTGAGCTAAGCGAGTGTCGACACTGTCCTACCTCACCCGTATAGATGATGGAGTTAAATGGAGCAGCTGCATTTTAAGATTTAATGTTCGATTTATTAGGTGACTCCAAACTTTGGAGCAGTAGTATGTGTTCTGACAGAACAGAAAACAATTCTGAAGTGCAAAATCAAGACAAAACAGTGATGAGAGCTTGCATATTTATTCAACTACTGGTTAAATTGCCAAAAAAAGTACTTGTACAATACAGAGTGCATCATTATCAATCACAAGCTTACTTTTTTTTTTTTTTTTTTTTTTTTTTTTTTTAAACACACCAATAGTTATTACATTGTATCTCAACATACTACATCAGACCCTGCCTAAGCTACTCGCTATTTACAAGACAGCTGGCATACCTAGTCTATGTGAGGAAACGCAAACAGAATTAGTATCAAGATGAAAAACTAAAGCAGAACACATGCTGTTGATATGCCATCAAAACTAGGGAAGGTCTAGAGCAAGCTGGGAAGGTCCCCACTGTAGTGGAAAAAATGGAAGACAAAGAAACTAACGTGGGCTTTCAAGTTGGTCACTGAATTAGGATTGTTCAAAAGTGTTTATGTTAACTGGAAGCAAAGACAAAACTGCAAATACTGCATGACAGTACTTGGCTATTGAAATGAACTACCCAAAAGAATAAATATAAAGCTTTTTGGTTCCTATCCTCGAAACTCGCACCTCATTTACAAACTCATTTGTTAAAAATGTCAATGAGACTTATCAATGCTACATTAGCTTTTACTTAAGTTTGAAAAAGAGCATGATGGGATTGTGTGTAGAATACAGGGATCTTGGGCGCTAGGCCACAGAGAACCCCGAGAAGCATCCAGTAATTACCAGCTGGTGTAGAGTATGCAGCAGATTGGCAACCCTGAACCAATCTATCCATGGGGGTTATCCCACTGATTTCTCAGTTAGGTGGAAATGAACATCCTTCAACATCTAGTGCTCCTGGACCATCAAGCCACCTTTTTAACTGACAGATCCTGCATGGCAGAATAACCCTCAGGTAGACACAACAGACATTGCTGTTTCCCTGGGTAAACGGGCATTTTCACCTTAAGCAAGAGAACAGATACCTCAAGAGAGACCATCTTCTCCCACCCCGGAAGATTTTTTTCTTCCATTTTAACTGTGCAAAGAAAATCAAAAAACAGCAACATCTACAAATGCAGTGATATCTTTTTCTGATTTCCTGTGTACTCGGTTTAAAAGGATATAGTAGCTAAATTGTGCGAAATACATTCCTAGAGACAGATCCTTGACACATCAAGGAGGAGCAGCTCACAGATGGTTCTCTATTTTGCTATTGCCAAAATGACTAGTGCCAAGAAATCTATCTACCCCTTCAGAACGACTCTCAACTTTAAAGGGAAAACATTGTTTAATTGCAGTTTTGTGATTGCTCCCGCTGTCTTTACGATCAATAATGTTTGCAAGAGATTGTCTCCTCCAAGAACACTGTTCCTCGTGGTCTTTTGTTAATGTCCATCCTTTGAAATCCAATGAGAAAGCCGCACAGAAACAACGAGGGGGGGGGGAGAGAAGTCAATCCAGACCAAGTTACAATAACCACACAACAAAGAACCAACACCTTCTCTGAACGTGAAAATATGAAATAAAAACCATCTTAGCTACCTTACCAAGGAGCAGATTAAAGTCCAAAATAGCACCATTCATCAGTGTCTCAAATCCGTGGCAGCATCTCAATCACTTACCACAAGGAAACGATGCATTTTCTACAGCTACTTCTATATCACAACGCACATGATTACACGTTAATATACTGGCAAAGCAAAAAAAACAAAAAAAAAGAAGCAAAACCTTTAAACTAAACAAGGTTAAACAAAAATAAAAACAAAAACAAAAAATACCTCTATGTACTACAAAGCTTCTAGTAACTGCATGGAAGTTGGGGACTCTTAGCCTCAGTAAATACTGTAGAGTATGAGAATATAGGCTTTGTTTCAGCAGTTTAGTGTGTGGAGACAGATCAGTTGCTGTAGGGTGCAGGCAAGGGTGGAACTGAAAATGAGGGAGGGAACCAGGAAGAGAGACCAACTAACTTGATGAAATCCAGGTCTGGCAGAAAGTAGATGCTGGGATGTGTGCTGGAAGAGAAAGTTTATTTGGCTTGTGAACGTTTCTGCCCATAGCAGTGTTAACTGTAAATATTTAGAAGAGGAAACTGGAAGGGGTGACTGAAGTCAAATGTCTTTAGTGGTTCCGCAGAGACATAACGGTACAAACACCGAAATAATACTAATAAAAAAATCCTACTTTGTGGGGAAGTGGACAAGTGGATGACATGCTGCTGCAAGTTTTCTCAGCCCCGAGGGGCCACCTGTGGAAGTTGTAAACAACACAGACGTGTGGGTCTTTACAGCTCCAATCTGTCAGGTCTGTCGCGAGGTGCTTTGTGTCATTTGGCATTACTCCATCTCCTCCAAAGGACGTGAACATATCATCAAGGCTTAGAGTCCCAAGCATTTCTAACGTATTATTAAATCACACAGATTGGGAAGTCATCCCCAAAAGTCATAATTCATCTTTACCACATACCATAAAAAATAAGGATATACACGATTTAGGAAACAGAAAAAGAAAATACAGAGGGATCCCCCCCTCGTTCGGTGTTAATGGAGAGATCATTTTTTTTCTTTCTATCCTACATCAGGCGGAAGGAATGTTGATAATTCTTGGTGGCTCCCCAAGTCCCTGGTCAGCACAGGGACCCAGATGTCAACCCTGAGAAAGATAAGTAGGAATTGACAAGATTACTTGATTAAAATCATTTAAACAATACAAATACAGTGGTAACCCTACTTACGAGCATCCCTACTAACGAGTATTCCAGGTAACGAGTCGAGATCTCGGAATATTTTTGTTCCAGGTAACGAGTAGCGTACATTTCTTCAACTATGCCAAACCGCTAGGGGGCGCTGCGGTCGTAGCATCTCCGTAGAGAATCGTAGAAGAAGAGGTCAGTCAATACAAAGTGAAAGTGCCTGTTGAAAGCGACGCTAAGCTAGCAAAAGGTAGTGAACAAGAAAGTTAGATACATTTTACTTTTCATATAAGTGTAACCATGCAGCCGCCAGCCTACACGAGTGTCGTCGTCACGTTTATTTTTTAAAAACCCATATAAACACATTATTTAGCATCTTAAAGTATACTGTATATTGGCCGGCTGACACGGATTAATCAGTTTTACATGTATTCTTATGGGGAAAATGCATCCAGCTAACGAGCAAACTAGCTAACGAGCTCGGCTCCTGCACGGATTAAACTCGTAAGTAGGGTTACCACTGTAAATGGCAATCATTAGCTATGATAAGAATGATCGCTTTGCATTCAACTGATTTCTCTTACAGTAAGAAATAGAGCCTGAACACATCCCACTTATATACTGTCTATGCCACCTGCTGTTTTTTTCCCTGGTTCCATACATACAGTTACTAGTGCAAAAATGTTAATTTAATAAAAAGGTTTTTGTGTTCATAGTTTCATTCAAACTATATTAAACTGTCACATATTTATGCCTTACTCTGAACAATAATCAAACTCCACATGAAATATTCAAATAATTTGAGATTGTGGATTACTGATTTTCATGATAAGCTATATTTATCAATATAAAAAAAAAAAAAACACTTGAAATATGTCAGTTTATGTGGAAAAAAATATTACATTACTTTTTGAGTTATGACAAATAATGAATGTTTAAATTATATGCAAATTGTTTAATGTGGTATTGTAAACACACACACACGGCCTTGGGCAAATGTTTGGGCCCCCTGGTCAAATCGCACATTTTGCTGATTTTCTAAGTGAAAATGCATATTTTAGTACATCAACATGGAACAAATTTTTTCTACACATTATCAGTATATTAACATATACATTATCCATTTTCTTAAGATAACAGAAAAAATAATACAATATTTAGTGTGCAGTAACCTTTATACACACCACATTTTACAAAAACAAATGCAGTAAATAAAAAGACTAAATATTAAGAAAGAGTGCACTGCAATGTTCAGAGGTTCTCTGTACATGATGGGTTAAATTATTTACACTCCCTATATACAGGAATGAGCCAATGGCATCTTCAGTCTGCCTAGGGTCTGTTTTAACTTAATTTCACGCTTTTTGCTGCAGTGTTACAAATGCTGGAACTCACCCCAGGGGATCCACCATTGCTCCCGTTAGTTTGATTCAGATGTAGGAACCTTGAAGAAAGACAGAAGCATCATGTGAAAGAGTGCAAAAGAAGAAAACCCTGAATGCAGTGCTAACCATTACAATGCTAGAAGGCTGGTATGAATGACATCATACCTCTGCTGGTAATACCATGTACCACAATGCATTTTTTCCCCACATTCTTGATTTATGAAAATGGCAACGGGAATAATTATACTCACTTGGGAGTGTGAGCTGTGGTGGTTTTCTGTAATCATAACATTTACACTATTGCATTTGTCTAATTTTTTAATTATGGTCATTATTTACTGTGCTTTCTACTGTGATATTTCACAGTCCAAATAAGGGCTAGGTCTGGACCTGCTGGAATCACAAGGAGCAGCATAATAGTCCTGAATAATGCAGAGGAATGGGCACGGTTTAGGGAGAATGCATTTGTTTCTGAGGCGAGCGGCACACATGGTCACAATAGTGGGGCCAGGCACCTGCTCAAATCCCTTCTATTCCACTTCCCCGACTGCAGCTTGGAGCGCCTCCAAGTCCAGTCAAACGAGGTCACATTTTTCCCCCGCCACTGTGAGCGCGCACGAACCCGCTGAACCCTCATCCTGCTGCAGCGCAGACGGATTCTGGAAAACACGCCCCTACTGACACAGCTCCAGCTGAGCGAGGAGGCAGAGCCCAGCGCCAGCACGGACACAAAGACAGACTCTACCTGGTACAGCTGCAGACCTAGACTGGACGACAGTGCGTCCTAACACTGGAGTGTATAAATAGAAACAGCCCCAATGAATAATACTGTGTGGGGGGCTTATGGACCAAATTACTTGACAATGTCAATGTAATGAATATCATTACCTCAAAAAAATACATGAATGCTGCTGATTAGTTAGAACAGCATCAGATTTCAGTGCAGATCAAATGAAAATAGAAATAAGAGAAAAAGGGATCTGCTTACCATGATTGTCTGCACAAGCAGCTCTTGCACCGCAGTGGATTAAAGGAGAGAACACTGGTAGACACAAAAAAGAGAGACATGAAATGGCTGGAAGTGGAGGAGGGTATGCAGACGTTTCAGGCATGCCCTTGGTGTGTGCATTGAGCATTATTTTAAGATAGGGTGGGGGAGGAGGAGGAGGAGGACTGCAACAGCTACCCTGCAGAAAAGGGGGACATGGCCATTTAGACCGGATGCATGACTTCATCTCTCCCTGTAGCTGCCTAAATTTAGGACGGTGCAACAGCTGCTGGAGCCTGAAATAAGACAGACGAGGCTCTGTGCGCAGAGCACGTAAAATAGACGACAAAGTTGCTTGTTAAAAGAAAACTGGAGTCGTTTTACCCAGTTAAACTCACATAGGAGCTAAGCGGAAGCGCCTGTGAGCTCGGCTGTCTGTGCCAGTCCGGCCGGCTGATCAAATTGAGTCTGTCTGGCACATATTTTATCAGCAGTTCGTTGTTTTATCGGCTATCAACACTTTTAGCTTCATGTACGAAGCAGAATTAGCAAACACGTTCTTTTCTGATTTTAAACCGCTGCCACGCGCGCTAACGTTCGCTAGCCGACATGAATTTTGGGTCTTTTTGTAACGGCTGATTTGCTAGCTTGAACGCTAAGCTGAGGGTTTTAAAACATTTTATCCTGTTTTATGGTGTGAAATGTGATTACTGGCAACTTAACGTGTGGGTTAGTTTGTTTAGTGTCGTGTCTGTGCTCGTTTGTGTGTTAAATTTCACGAATTTATGTTTTGGGACGAGCTTTAAGAACAAAGGCTGTTAGCTACTTAGCTAACTAGGCTAAACGGCGCGGCTTTGGGGACAGGTAACATAAATACAGCCGCTTAATGAAGTATTAATGACCTTTTCTATGTGCTGACTAGCAATAAAACTGCCACCAAAGCGACAAAAAACTGACTAGCCTTCCGCAGCTTGAACTCGGCAGTTATTTGACCCAGTGCCCGTTAGTGAATAAAACTATACAACTATATGCATGCAGCACAAACTCAACAACTTACACTTAAGATAAGTGACCGTTATCTGCTCTAGTCTGCAGCTAATACGTGCAGTTTAATCTGCGGTCGTGAACTTACAGTCCAGAGCCTTTGTTGTCCTCTTTTCACCCCGAAGTTTTCACAGCAGAGCTGCTCGACGAGCGTCTGAAACCGAGGTGAGTAACGTTAGTGTAAACGCAGCCCCACGAAGGGACACCGCTCTCCGCACAAATCTACACGAAGAGCCGGTCAAAAAGACCCACCAGCAGCGCTCCAGCACTTGGCAACTTCACTACATTCAACAATGAGCTAATTTTGACTGGTACGAGTGGCTCGGGGCCAAGCCCCCCATTTCGTTTGCACTGCAGCCTGAGCTAGACTGCTTAGTCGACAGTCGGCGGTGGGCAGGATCTTCAGAATCCCTCGGAGTGTAGGCGAGGAGCGCGCTGCAAAGGACCAATCAGAGCGCTGACTTCCGAGCGGAATACAATTCTATTGGCTCTTTATCTTCACCACTAGCCAATGACGTCTGACGTGGACAATGTTCTTCTTTCCCACTGGCCTAAACTCAAACCATTTGACAATTTCTGCCAAAATATGTTATATATTTCATTAATCTGTGTTTTATTGATTTATTTGATTAAAGGCAAGGTTTTAGTCACTGGTTTGGTAGTTTCATCCATGATCTCTTTAACCAGGAAACCCCCCCCCAAACATGTGTTATATAAACATATTTTCTGTGCCAGAAAATGCATTTCCAAAAGACCAACTACCAAGCTTGCTTAATACATTGTAGCATTGGTAGAAAAGGAATAAGAGCCTCACACTACGATTTCTCAGTTATTTTAAGAGCAATAAAGGACATTAAAGCACAGAATTACTATGTTACAGCAAAAATGTTTATATGTAAACAACCTTTAGTCTTTTCGTTCCTCTTTTTGCTTAACCTGCAAGGCCTACTATGTCAGTCAAAAATCTAGGTTACTACAGGAAGGGATTTCTCTGCAAACGCAACCACTGAAGTCCATTAATCTGTATTACTCAGTAGTAATACATGCAGTGTTCAAGCTTTCGACTCCAAAGTGCCACCTGTAGGTTGCAGCTGGAATTACACACAACCTGCAAAGAGTCAGTTGAGGTAGTTTATTTATACATGTTCATAAAGCTTTTAGCCTAAATCAAGGGCTGGACAAGTCTGAGACTTGGAGATAATTTTCTTTGACTTTTATTTCAATGCAGACTATGAAACTCGAGATGTTTCATGTCTTGTCTGTTCAATTTTATTTAATTTGTTTATACACATTACCACATTTCAGTCATGCAACACATTCAAAAAAGTTTTACATTTCTTCTCACAACACTTAAGACATTTTAGCACAGAAGACAAGTGTTTCAAGTGTAAATTTGTCCCATTTGTCCTGCAAAAGATGGAGAAGATGTCATAGTGAAGGCAGCATATGTTGCTATAAAATCTAAATGTACTTTTCGGCATTAATGCTGCCACCACAGATGTGTAAATGACCTTTGCCAAGGGCACTGACACAACCCCATACCATGACAAACCCTTGCTTTTGAACTCTTTGCTGATATCAGTCTAGATGGGCCTTTTCATCTTTGATCTGGTCTGGAGCACACAGTGCCCATTTCTTCCCCGATGCCTCAAAACCCAGAGAAGTCAATGTCTATATATATATATATATATATATATATATATATATATATATATTACCACAGCTGCTCTTGGTGGAGATAACAAATGAAACTTGCAATACCTTCTGAATACAATTACTGTCAAGTCCAAGACAAGTCTTGAGTCTGAACTTGAGTCGGAGACCGGACTCAAGTACTAAAGCCCATACAAAAAATTGTCATCCTTCTTGTTTAAGGTGGAAATAACTCTATAGCACTACTCTAGCTGCTATTTTTCTAGCATATTTTTCCACAAAATAAAAAGCATTATTGTATATACAGTGGTGCTTGAAAGATTGTGAAACCTTTAGAATTTTCTAGAGATTTGCATAAATATGACCTAAAACCATCAGATAAAAAAAAATAGAAAAAGAGAATCAAATTAAATGAGATGAAAATATTATGTTGATCCAATATGACATATTTGTGAGAGGTAAAAGTATGTGAACCTCTAGGATTAACAGTTAATTTGAAGGTGAAATCAGAGTCAGGTGTTTTCAGTCAGTTGGATGACAATCAGGTGTGAGTGGGCACCCTGTTTTATTTAAAGAACAGAGATCTATCAGAGTCTGCTCTTCACAACATGTTTGTGGAAGTGTATCATGGCGCTCAGAAAAAGAGTTGTTGATGCTCATCAGACAAAGTAAAAAGCTTAATTCATAGATTAAGAAGACATGGTACAGTGTAGTGAATGTCTCGTTTGATGTGCGGAAAATGGGTTACAAATCAGATGTTAATGATTGGCTAAAAGGAGTGATTGTGTTTCGGCACAAAAGATAATGGTGTGAAGGAGGTAGCTGAATTTGCAGGTGTGGGTCTACCTGCAGTGGCAAAAATCCCAGTCTACAGAGAATCTTCCTCAGAAGTGTGGCTGAAAGCACACAAGGCTGAAGACTTCTTGTGTGTCACTATGTTCTATATGTTGATGGTCTGCAGTTCCCTGTGGAGTGATCTTTCAGAAATTGGTTGTGGAGGTCCTGCGTTGACTTCTACAAGCAATTCTTGCCTGGAATTGAAGCGATTTTCATCCATAAGCCTAGCCTGAAAGCCACCGGTGTATTTCCTGTACACTGTGATTTTTAGTACCGCTGCTAGACCTGTATGTCTGTATGATTCTCTACACCCGCAAACTACTTCCTTCACATTGTGGCCCAAATGCTATCACTTGTGTTTGACAACCATTAACATCTGATTTATACCCTGTTTTTTGCAACATCATCTGCAAGACCCTGAAGTTTTTTGGCTGAGGAGCTTATATACAATAGTACTTTTATAAATACGCTATAGTAATGCTCAGTGATTTAACCCTTTGGGTCCATGTGTGTTAACACTTACATTTTTGCCTCATTTCTACCTAACTTATTTTGCTTGACAGAAGTCATTCATACACTGCTCACAAAAATTAAGGGAACACTTAAACAACACAATGTAACAAGTCAACCACACTTCTGTGACACCAACCTGTCCAGTTAGGAAGCAACACTGATTGTGAATCAATTTTACCTGCTGTTGTGCAAA
>BRDA01012097.1:11371-28518 GCA_036984385.1 Crenuchus spilurus
GCTACTTGTCCCAACTTTTTTGGGATTTGTTGACACTGTGAAATTTTGAATCAACATATTTCTCCTTTAAAATGTTACATCTACTCAGATTAAACCTTTGATCTGTCATCTATGTTCTATTCTGAATAAAATATTAGATGTTGGCACCTCCACATCATTGCATTCAGTTTTTATTCACAATTTGTTTAGTGTTCCAACTTTTTTGGAATCCGGTTTGTAGAAATGCATCAATCTTTGTGGTAAAACTCTGAGCATGACATATTGTACTTGATAGTTCATTGTATTCTTCTACGTCTTAATCTCTTACAAGCACTATATTTTACATGCCACTTCATATTCCTAAATCTTTTATATTTCTACAGATTTTCTATATTCTTACATCTATCTTTTATATTTTTGTATACATTTTAATCTTTATTTTGTGTCACCGGCAAACTGTACTGTGTATTGTTGTATATGTGTCCAATACATTCTAATTTAGTCTTATTTATTTTACATACTATTCCAAATTCTGTATTGTGGCATGTAAATTTAAACCAATACCTTATTGGTTTATCAAATCAGTAGCTACTGTACTAATTGTTCAAGGAACTCAGCAATGATATCACATATCAACTTGACTCAAACTCAAAAAACACTCAAGTCTGCTGGAGAATATAATGCTTCCTAAACAGTTCCATAAACGCTGAAACATTCTACAGAGGTAAAAGGCAGAAGTGGCATGTTGAGGGGTCAATCACTTATATTACAAAACAAAAGTACTCTGCTGTAATTAAATTCATGGTAAATGGGATTCATATATTGAGAAGAGATGATACAGTGGAATTAATATCTTGTTTTCCCAGTGATGCCTTGTTACTACAAGGTGACCAATCTGATAGTATGTTCCTCAGACAAAATAAGCATTTCCTCTAGACTGCTGATAGACTTGAATGATCGTATGCTTCCATACACCTGCTCGTTTGTGTGCTGTTCTGTAAGGCCGGTTGTTGCTTTCCTGTGGAACAGCAAAGAGAAATGCTGAAAGGGTAAAGTAAATACAGGACTATTTATCTAATGTTCACCTGACAAATGGGTCTGGATAGGCTGCCAGATCTTTGCCCTTCATACATTCCCATTGCCTTAAGGTAGGGGTGAAGAAGGCATTGTATTGAACCTTTACTGGGAGTTGTATCAGGTTAGAAAGGAAAATACAAAACAGACTTTGCACAGATGAACTCATTAAACAATTTTAAATAGTTTGTTTTTAGAAGCTATGACAATTGCATTGTGACTATATACCCATCAGCCATGACATTAAAACCAATTTGTTAATATGTGTAAAATACTGTTGGTTATCTGTGTGAACCAAAACAGATCTGAACCACAGTCATGGACTATACAACACTTCTGAAGGTGTATGTGTCTGTTGTGTCTGGTATTAGCAGCAGATCCCTTAAGTCCTGTAAGTTGTGAGATGGAGCTCCTGCAGATCAGACTTAATGTTCCATTAGGAGTTTGATCAGACAGATCTGGAAGGGGATGACATACTTTTTCACAAGACAGTGAAAAAAAAAACATTCACTTTGGTTGTTATTTCATTGCAGTCAGTATAAACCCAAGATATTTGATGTTTTGTCTGCTTAACTTCATTTCAACTGTTAATATACATCCATTCCTGCATTTCAGGCCTGCAACACATTTACCACTGTAATGTTGCCATTCCATCTCTCAACACTTAAGCATACCAAGTTATGAAGGTACAGAAGATACCAAGTGATGCCAGCTATTCAAGTGTATCTGGTGAACCAACAATCCACAGTGGACCAACACCAGCAGATGACATGGCTCCCCAAACCATCACTGACTGAAAACTTCACATTAAACTTCAAGCAACTAGGACTGTATGCCCCTCCACACTTTCTCCAGACTCTGGGACCTTGATTTCCAAATGAAATCCACTGTGTTGTATCAAGTCCAAAGTTAGCACAGCCATCTACCAGGACATTTTAGAGCACTTCATGCTTCCTTCTGTTGACAAACTGTGGAGATGTGAATTTCATTTTCCAGCAGGACTTGGCACATGCCCACACTGCCAAAAGTACCAATTCAACTTTTAATGAAATTTAATTCACCATTTAATCAAAACATGGAGGTCAGGTGAATTGGCTACTCTAATAAAAATGTCCATGTATGTATGTATGTATGTGTGTGCGTGTGTGTTCACCCAGCGATGGACTGGGCCCTGTCCTGGGCTTAGTTGAATAGTGTAATCCCCTGCCCTGCGCCCAGTGGGGGGGTAGGGGACTAACCGCGACCCTGATAAGGATTAAGCTGGTGTGATAATGAATGAATGAATGAATCACTACAGTATTACTGTGCTTGACTGGCCAGCAAACTCACCTGACCTAAAGCCCATAAAGAATCTATGAGCTATTGTCAAGAGGAAAATGAGAAACACCAGACCCATCAATGCAGATGGCGCTGAAGGCTGCTATCAAAGCAACCTGGGTTCCCAAAACACCTCAACAGTGCCACAGGCTGATCGCCTCCATGCCATGCCACATTGATGAGTTTTTGATTGATGAATTGAGTAATTCATGTAAAAGGAGCCCTGAACTTGAGTGCATATTACTGTACATACTTTTCAGTAGGCCAACATTTATGTATTAAAAATAATTTTTAAAATTAGTCATATATAATATAATATTTTTTAGATTATGACTTTTGGATTTTCATTGGCTGTAGGCCATAGTAATGAAATATTTCACTCTGTGTCCAGTGAATCTATATACGAATTTCACTTTTTGAATTGAATTACTGAAATAAATTAACTTTTCAATGATATTCATATTTTTTTTTATATCTTTCTATTGCAGCTCTGTACTTGCAGATATCATCTAAATTTGTCTTACTGATGATACACACTTTTTTTAATGCCTTTAAAAAGCACATCTTGACAAAATGTATTTGTGACAAACGCAACATAAACTATTATTGCATTTGATGAAGCTGCCCTTAAACATTGTCATAGCGGAAACACATTTCAGTAAGTGTTCCTGAATAAATAAAACATATATCAGCTTGTTATTACACTATTTGGTATCTGTGAAGTGGAAAAATGTAGCATGACCCAATTGGACCATGTTTACTGGGTCATATGTAAATAAAAGCATCCTGCTGTTTCACAGACAAATACAACCCTAACTGTCACCAACACATTCCTGGGCAATGAGATTTGTCCCATCCCCTCACTAGATGAGTTTATGGGTTTATTATTGACTGTCTGAACTGTTCACACTCTGGTTGACTGACATATGTGACAATATGACTGTCAAACAGAAGAGGTGTGCCTGAGTGCTAAACAGACAGGACACTTTACAGAGTCACACTCTGCAAAAGACTCTTTACAGAGTCACACATCACTTGACTCTCACAGTTTTCTGCTCACCAGCCAGTTCCTTATTCAAACAACATTTAAAAAAATTATAAATGGAGTGAACGAGTATCTGGTAAGAATTTGTACAAATCTGTAGACACAAATATATATTATATATAAGTATTTATGAATAAAATGCATGAAATTTTACAAATGATCTCATGCTTATTGAGCTATGAATGTGTCACATCTTAGTGACAATCACACAGGGGTTAGACAATGAAACTGAAACACCTGTCATTTTAGTGTGGGAGGTTTCATGACTAAATTGGACCAGTCTGGTGGCTAATCTTCATTAATTGCACATTGCACCAGTAAGAGCAGAGTGTGAAGGTTCAATTAGCAGGGTAAGAGCACAGTTATATAGTATATTGTAATGCACACAACATTATGGGTTGGTGCACGTCTTGCTGGCGCATCTGTGACCAAGACAGCAAGTTTTTGTGTCTAAATATTATTGAGTCACTTTGGGGTATTTTGGAGGAGCGAGTCAGGAAACGGTTTCCTTCACCAGCATCACGTAGTGACCTGACCACTGTCCTGCAAGAAGAATGGCTTAAAATCCCTCTGACCACTGTGCAGAACTTGTATATGTCATTCCCAAGACGAATTGACACTGTATTGGCCGCAAAAGGAGGCGCTACACCATACTAATAAATTATTGTGGTCTAAAACCAGGTGTTTCAGTTTCAGTCTAACCCCTGTATGTATCTCCTATAAAATTTTACTAAGACTGTCATAATTAGGACTTGATTTTAAGCTCCCCAGGCATTTGAGTCACCTTGTGTGTTCAAGGTTGTAGTAACTTCAGGCTCCTGCAGATGGCATTGCACAAGGATGATCAGGCCATAAATACTTGCAGACCGTGTGATGGGATTCATATATTGAGAAGAGATGATAAAGTTGAATTAATATCTTGTTTGACGTGTGGAAAATGGGTCACACAGCAGATGTTAATGGTTGGCTAAAATAACTTATGTCATTTGTCATACTGGTCACTGAAAGTTCCAACATGGCACCTCATGGCAAAGAACTCTAAGTCTAAAGAAGCTGAGTGCACATGCTCAGAGTCACATCCAGATGCTGTCTTTGAAAGATAGGAGTGCTGTCAGCATTGCTGCAGAGATTGAAGAGGTGGGGGGACAGCCTATCAGTGCTTAGACCAAACGCCACACACTATATCAAATTGCATAGCTGTCACCCCAGAAGGAAGCCTCTTCTGAAGGCTGTACACAAGAAAGCCCCGCAAACAGTTTGCTGAAGACATGTCAACAAAGGACATGGATTACTGGAACCATGTCCTATGATGAAGATTAATTTGTTTGGTTCAGATGGTTTCAAGCATGTATGGTGTACGGCAATCAGGTGAGAAGTACAAAGATAAGTGTGTCATGCCTACAGTCAAGCATGGTGGTGGGAATGCCAAGGTCTGGGGCTGCATGACTGCAGCAGGTGTTGAGGAGTTGAACTCCAATATGTACTGTGAAATAATGAAGCAAAGCATGATCCCTTCCCTCCGGAAACTGGGTCACAGGGCAGTGTTCCAGTATGATAATGACCTCAAATACACCTCTAAGATGACCACTGCTTTATTGAAGAGGCTGAGGGTAAAGGTGATGGACTGGCCAAGCATGTCTCCAGACCTAAACTCAATAGAACATCTTTGGGGCATCCTTAAGTGAAAGGTAGAGGAGCGCAAAAAAAGTCTCAAATATCCGCCAGCTTCGTGATGTTGTCATGGAGGAGTGGAAAAGCATTCCAGTGGCAACCTGTGAAGCTCTGCTAAACTCCATGCCCAGGAGAGTTAAGGCAGTTCTGGAAAATAATGGTGGCCACACAAAATATTGATCTGTTCACCCTGCACAGGGTGATTATCATAATCCGATTATCATAATCCGATGTTGTGCCGAGTTCAGCACCCCTGCCGTGAGAGGCATCCTCTGTCGGGAGGACACTCGCTAAATACCGGTGGTATTCCGTTGCCTTTGATTTGCTTATTGTGGCCAAAGGAACTTACAGTGTATCACAAAAGTGAGTACACCCCTCACATTTTTGCAGATTTTTAAGTTTATCTTTTCATGGGACAACACTGACAAAATGACACTTTGACACAATGAAAAGTAGTTTGTGTGCAGCTTATATAATAGTGTACATTTATTCTTCCCTCAAAATAATTCAATACACAGCCATTAATGTCTAAATCACTGGCAACAAAAGTGAGTACACCCCTTAGTGAAAGTTCCTGAAGTGTCATCTGTGCACTTCTCACTTTTCTGCTCGATTCTGAAATTTCTGCTTGCTATATAATTACAACAGGAAATACGTCAGAGGTGAAATTCTTGCTAAGTGACTAGCTACATAAACTAGCTAACGATTGGTAGCTTTAGCTGTTCACCCTTAAATGGGAGCGTCCAGACAAAATGTAAGCAATATTAATTAAATTGTGATCAGATGAGCATGCACAAAAGTGAGAAGCAAGCAGAGTGCCTTTACACACTGAGATTTTTCTTGACTACCTGAATGTATTACATTATGAACTGTAGATGGTGAAAACCTCAGTTCCTTACAATCTTAGACTGAGAAACATTGTCTTTGAACTGACTGACAATTTTCTCACCAAGTTTGGCCCAAAGTAGTGAACTATGACCCATCCTTGCTTATAAAGACTAATACTTTGGTGGATGCTCCTTTAATTCTTGATGACCTTACCTCATACAAGTTAAACTGCTCATTGTTTAACCTTTCAGAACAGTGTTACATGTTCTTTTCAGTCTTTTGCTTTTGTCCCAACTTTTTTGAGTGTGTTGCAAACATCAATTAATTTTTTTATATTCAACAAATATAATTTTGTCATTGAAAACACTGCAAATAAATAATTAATAAATTACAGATTTCTGTTTTTAGAAAGTGCCTAACTTTTCTGAAAATGTGGTTTGTATAATAATGAAGATGATGATGTTGGGTGATATATATGGATGCATGATGAAATCAGAATCAAAACCACATTGGCAGATAATTGATTAAAAGCATTACCAGACATATGTTTAGATTTTAGATTTCAAAATTATTTTTGATTACCAACACAACAGATAAGGAATATTTGAAAGAATTTGCATGGTTATCAGTGAAGTAAATTTTTATTACCAACTGCCTGATTAGGTCAGTTAGGATCAAGGAGGATTAGGAGCAAACAATCAATCAAAAATTAGACTCATCTTTTATCTCACACCTTTATTGACACACTATTTGAAAAGAGAGAGAGAGAGAGAGAGAGAGAGAGAGAGAGAGAGAGAGAGAGAGAGAGAGAGAAAGCCACACCCTAGAGTCTATATACATCGAAAAAATCACAAAACATCATGCTCTCAAGTTTATGGCAGTTGAATATTACATCAATTATAGATAAAAAGGGATAAAATAGAAAGTCTGTTTGTGCTGCAATTCTTAGAAGTCCAAATAACATTTAGAGCAATTGGTAAATAAATAAAATAATTAAATAAGAGTATGTGCTAATAAACTGAAATCAAGTATTTGGAGGACAAATTATCGATTACTTAGAAAGCTTTTGTTTATCTTCAATAAACTGAATTCAGACTATTTCTACTTGCATGAAAGCTGTGCGACAAAAATAGATGTGCTTGAACATGAAATGCATTAGCTAAATGATTTATTTGGAATAAAGTAATATTCAGATCGACCATAAAGGTAATGACTTGTACCACAAAGTTTTAATACAGGGAAATACCCCAGGGGATCCCAGCCTTTTGCACTGAAGTTTTCATGCAATCTTAAAGAAAATCTTAACCTCCACATTAACCAGAAATTATGCAATTGCGGTGGCTCCACTCATGCGTGTTGACCCCTCAAGCTGTGATGGTGCAATGTTGTGCACCTCTCAATTTTTGTTACTTTGGACACGCTTTAGCAGAATGGACAATTTTGAAAGAGCTCTTGAAGGATACTCTTGCAATACATCTATGAGAGATCATAAAGATACACAGATGCTTCAAAATTAATGGAAAGAGATTGCTACTTTCATGGGGAAAGAAGAGACTGTAAAAAGGCATCTGTGCATCTGTTACATTAAAAGTAAAAATAATTATATGTTAGCAACTGCATTGTTACTATTTTATAACGAGTTTACAGAACTATAAGTATAAACATGGAAAACTATTGTTATACTTCTACATGTATAACGTATATATATATATATATATATATATATATATATATATATATATATATATATATATATAAATAAATTATAGAATCAAATACATCAATTAGTATATAAGTACATGGGGTAGAGGGGGAGGTGGCACTGGAGGGAAACTGGATAGGACCGCCCCTGCTTCCATGAAAAGCTAAACACATCAGGTGCACTTTTATACACAAAATACAGTATCCCTGTGAGGAATGGAGCACAAGACCTGAGTTGTAAAAACAGAATGTTTACTGAAAGTGCAGATCGATACACAAGGTGAACCAAACAGATACAGAGCATCCAAATATAAGAGGGCTAGGCAAGAGAATGGTAAGCAAGGCAGAGCAGGGTCAAAACCAGAGATCATACAAACAGGCAGAGGTGTCCAAGGCGTGGGGCGAAGTCAGGGTCGATAAACAAAAGCAGGGTCAGAATAACAAGGCTAGATACAAGACAAGAGACAAGGATAAACGCTCAGTGAGGACACTAGAGTAGCAATACTTTGCATGGAAGTGCAGGCTGGGTGAGTATATATGGAGTGGTGGTAATGAGTCTCAGCTGGCTCAGTACTCAGGCGACTGTGACCTTTGTACTGAGCTGCGATTGGTGGAAGCGGTCTGAGGAGGCAGAGGTGCATGCTGGGAGTTGGAGTTTGTGGAGAGGCGGCGATTCCTGACATCACCCCTCCCCGAAGATCTACGGCCAGCGACAGATGGCCGAAACACTCGAGGGTGACCCTGGGGCCGGGGGGCTGGTTGAGAAGGATGGGTGCGGTGGAAATCCGTGAGCAGAGCTGGATCTAGAATGTCAGACGCTGGGACCCACGACTGTTCCTCTGGTCCGTATCCCTCCCAGTCGACCAGATATTGGAGCTGACCCCCACGGCGGCGGTACTTTAGCAGCGAGCGGATGGGGTAGATCCGGTTGCCAGTCCCGTCGAATTGCTGCTCGGGGTGGTCCTTGGGAGGAGAATCCTCTAATAGTCCAGGGATGACAGGCTTGAGCAAAGAGACATGAAATGCATTAGATATACGGTAGTGGGCGGGAAGCTGTAATTTGTATGTGACTTCATTTATCTTTTTAGAAATAGGGAAGGGACCTATATATTTTTCATTAAGTTTTGTACTTCCCTTTATATCACGTGTAGAAAGCCAGACACTATCTCCCTCTTCGCAGGCTGGATTGTCAGCGCGGTGGAGATCGGCATAATGCTTTTTCCTCTGGAGTATTTCCTTGATGTGGGTGTGGGTTTCCTCCCATACTTGCTCACTACGAAGCATCCAGTTGTCCACGGCAGGGATATCTGAGGTAGTGGCTGTCCAAGGGGCTAGAGGGGGTTGGAACCCTAAGAGACACTGAAAGGGTGTGAGGCCAGTGGCAGAGGATATGAGAGAATTCTGGGCTATTTCAGCCCAGACTATATATTGGGACCAGTCAGAGGTGTTATGACAATATGTTCTTAGAAATTTGGCCAGTTCTTGATTCATGCGTTCACATTGACCATTAGTTTGTGGATGGTAACCAGAAGTGAGGCTGACCGTGACTCCTAAATGCTCGAAAAAAGCGGACCAGACATGAGAAGTGAACTGTAGGCCCCGGTCAGAGAGGATATTTTTGGGTATCCCAAAGTTCCTAAATACATGATAAAAGAGTGCCTTGGCCGTCTGGAATGGTCTGGAATGGAATGAATTTTACTGCTCGGGAGAATCGGTCAATGACTGTCATGATGACTGTGTAGCCCTCAGAAGCTGGTAAATCAGTGATAAAGTCCAGAGCAATATGAGACCATGGCCTGTCTGGAACTGGTAACGGAATAAGTTTCCCAGCAGGAAGAGTTTTAGGCGTCTTACATTTGGCACAAACGGTGCAGGATGAAACATATTCGTGAATATCCTTGGCTAGGGTTTCCCAACAATAACGCAGAGAGATTATTTGAAATGTTCTTCTCCCACCTGGGTGACCTGATATGAGAGATGTGTGGCTCCAGGTGAGTATTCTTGACCGGAACTGAGGAGGAATATAGAGTTTGTCAGTTGGGCATTGTTCAGGCACAATAGTATTATTCAAGGCTCTTTTGATTTCTTCATCAATATCACATTGGATCGCTGAGACTACGACATGAGGAGATAAGGTGTGTTCTGGTTCTACTGGTTCGGTGGGACTTTCAGGATGTATGCGGGATAGAGCATCAGCTACTCCATTCTGTGAACCTGGGCGGAAGGTGACTTTGAAGTCAAAACGTGTGAAGAATAGGGACCATCTGGCTTGACATGGATTTAATCTCTTGGCTGTGCGGAGATATTCTAGATTTTTATGGTCAGTGTATACAGTGACTGGGAAATTGGCTCCTTTGAGCCAGTGTCTCCATTCCTCGAATGCCAGTTTAATAGCCAAGAGCTCTCTGTCTCCAATACCATAATTCTGTTTGGTCGGTGAGAGTTTGTGTGATTGGAATGCGACCCGGTGGAGATGGTGAGAATCAGGCAGTTTTTGGGACAGAACGGCTCCGGTACCGATCTTAGATGCATCTACTTCGACAAAGAAAGGAAGGCCTGGATCAGGTTGACGTAGAAGGGGAGCAGAATTAAAGGCTTCTTTTAGGTTTTGGAAGGCCTGCTTGGCTGCGTTGTCCCATTTTAGGTTTTTAGGTTTTCCCTTGAGAAGAGCAGAGAGAGGAGCGGCAATGGCACTATAATTCTTTATGAACCATCTATAAAAGTTTGCAAACCCCAAAAACTTTTGTACCTCCTTCACTGTGGTAGGTCGGACCCATTCAGTGATTACTGAGATTTTAGAATTGTCCATAACTATGCCCTCGGCACTGATGATGTACCCTAGGTAAGAGACTTTAGCAAGATGAAACTCACACTTCTCTGCCTTAACATACAATTTGTTCTCCAATAGGCGTTTTAGAACAGTACAGACATGGTTGACATGCTGAGAAAGATTTTTTGAAAAGACGAGGACATCGTCCATATAAACAAGGAGGTACCGACCTATTATGTCTCTGAAGACGTCATTGATAAATGCTTGGAACACTGAGGGACTTATACTGAAGCCAAAAGGCATGACTGAGTATTTATACTGCCCCCTAGTGGTGATGAAGGCAGTTTTCCATTCGTCACCCTCTCGGATCCTGATGAGGTTGTACGTGCTTTTTAGGTCCAGCTTGGTGAATATCACCACTCCCCGCAAGGTTTCTAGGGAAGAAGGAATGAGAGGCAGGGGATAGACAAATTTCTTGCATATGTTATTGATGGCACGATAATCTATGCAAGGCCGAAGTCCTCCATCCTTCTTAACAAAAAAGAATCCAGATGCTGTGGGTGAGGTTGAGGGTCAAATTATCCCCTGTTCTAAGGTTTCATCTATCTATTGATTCATAGCTTTCTCTTCAGCCTGAGAGAGGGGATAAGCTTTGGCTCTGGGTAATGTTGGATTATCAATAAATTCAATAGCACAGCCATGTTTATGATGTGGAGGTAATCCTAGGGTGGCTGGGTTATCAAACACTTCTTTTAACTATGATGGACTTAGCAATGAATCCCATGGTGGGCAGGTTCACCGTATTAGCACATGGATTATTAAGATCCATGTGCTTTCCCGGTGATGAGGCTCGGCTTTTATTGGGGCACTTCATGGCTAGATGTCCAGGTTGTCCACAATACAAACAGAGACCTTCAGTCCAGCGCTGCTGTTTCTCTTCAGGAGTGAGCCGAGTAAAGTCACATTGCATAGGTTCTTGAGTTTCTCTCGTAGTGTGTTGACTGGAGGAAAGAGCTCTACTAGATATTTTAACTCTGGGTTTACGTTCTCTAACCAGGTGATCAATACGAATGCTCATTTTTATAAGCTGATCAAGGTTGAGATTCTCATCACGGCATGCGAGCTCAGTTTGAATCTCTTCATTGAGTCCTTGTCTAAATAGTACTTTAAGCGGATCTTCAGGCCATCCAGCAGCAGCAGCGAGAGTGCGGAATTCTATAGAAAAGTCTTTAACAAAACGTTTGCCTTTTTTGATTTTAGTAAGTCTCTCACCGCTAGCTTTATCTTGGTACGGATGGTGAAACACAGCTTTAAATTCACGAACAAAGTCTGGATATGAGTCCTGAGAAACTTTCTCCCACACAGCAGTGGCCCAGTGGCAAGCTTTACCAGTAAGTCTAGATACTATGAATGAGATTTTTTGAAAGTCTGACATGGAAGGTTCATTAGAGAAACATATTCCGCAGTTCATGTGGAATCCAGCACATTCTTCAGGGGAACCATCAAAACGTTCAGGTTTGCTCAACTTCAGAGTTGTGATAGGCTGGGCTCTGGAACTCGCTGGACTGTGAACTTGAACTTGGGCTGGAGGTGTGGGATCCCTGCGGTGTTTCTCTCCGGTGAGAGTCTGGATAGCCAGGTTGATTTGGCTAAGTTGACCATGGAGGTCAATCTGCTGTTTAGCCACCATGTCCAGGGTGAATGACAGTTCCTGGAGTTGGACTTGGTGGTGACCTAACAACTGACCCTGAGAGGTTACAGCCTTATGTAACAAATCTGCATCAGTAGACTGCATTGTTAAGGCGAAGTATTTTGTGAGGAATGGAGCACAAGACCTGAGTTGTAAAAACAGAATGTTTACTGAAAGTGCAGATCCATACACAAGGTTAACCAAACAGATACAGAGTATTCAAATATAAGAGGGCTAGGCAAGAGAATGTTAAGCAAGGCAGGCAGTGGAATATTTGGCAACACCTAGTATATACCTTCCCATCATCCTCTTCCTCTAAACCTCTGCTCTTCCCAATTTCGCCAACTTGCCTTTTTTAGATCCTCCTGCATTATCTTAATACTGTTTTTTAGCTCTTAATACTCTCTTCTCCACTGAATTCTAAGTAACCTAAATAAATTCATGCCTTGGCTTTTCCCTTTACAGTACCAAACCTTGCCATGCCATACTCATAAATAAACTTACATATCCAACTATCCACTGTTCCCTTCAAACTAACCACTACACCTTTCAGATCATCATCAACACTCCTTCATGCCAATTTATCTGTTGCACCTGGCATTTAATTTTAGTCCTCCACCCAGCTCCATTCTCTTTACTTACCTGCTTTGTACTAATCCTCTGATTAACATAACCTTTCACATTCATATTCACCTGAGTTTGCCTCCAAAGTAACAGAGGTTAACAGAGGTGTCCTGTTAACTGTGGTATATAACCTGTCACTGGACTTCAGTCAACTGATTCAAACAGTTCAATAACAATATGTATTGTTCAATGCATGGCCTCTATACGTCTTCATTCAAGCACTTCTTCCTTTACAGCTGAACCCTCAGTCCTCTCATTGACATCACCTTGCTCTAAGCCTAAGACTACAATTTCTTATTTTTCTCTACCATCCCAACTTCAATCCATGTTTTACTCTCTTCATATTGTCAGATCTATTCCAGAGTCCATAGCTATGTTATTTTTGATGTGAGTCTGTCACAGGCTCATGGGGTATTGCATTTATCTCACTGTAGTTTTACCTGGTTGCATACACATGGTTAATCATGCATGCTTCTGCCAAGAGTTGCTAGCTTACTTCAGCCCCAATATGGCCTATTCCCTCTTGCCAGCTGTCTTTCCAGGCTGCCACAAGGTTTCTCCAGTGTTATCAGCTACCATATTCACAGCAGTCCCTAGATTGACTAAATAATTGAGAATGACAAAAATAATGTTCTTAATCATTGGGGTTAAACATATCTCCAAGTACATTTCAATTCAACCACACTGTCAAATCTCTAACATGCCTCAAGAGCTCTTCACAGGGTCACATACTTTCATCACTGTTTTGTTGAATTAAGCTCACCTCTGGAAGACTAAATACTGAGGTCTGGCATCCCAGACCATCCCCCCTCCATGCTCACTTCACAGATGTATCATTTAGTCTCTAAACTGTAGATGTACATTGGTCCTGGTGACTAGGGTGACCAGGCATTCTCTTTTACCCAGACATGTTCTCTGTTTGAGACTTTAAAATAACATTTGGGCAGAATTTCATAAACATCCGGGGTTTAACTCGAGAAGCATTTCGTTCAGAAAATAGTCTCGCCCTCCCCCTATTGCATTTGGTTCGCTTGAGTGAGATGTTATGCTATATTAAATGGAGAAGGGCGAGCATTAGGACCCAGCGAAAATCCAAGCCACTCAATCTGAAACCTGTTTTCCTTTAGGCTGCCCACAAGCTCACCAATTGGCTCTGCCATTTCTTGCTAACGTATGATTGCTTGTCGCCGCTGTCACTCCCTCAAATAGTGTCTGGACTTTTAACTCTGTTTTTAACATGTTGAGCCTTAGTTCTGCCTGTGTTCAGCTAGACCTATTTTAATATCAGAGGTTTCATATTAAAATTAACAGTTGAGTCTGTATTTGTGCATGTGTCTACCAGTCTGTGATAAGCCATCCATCCCTTTACATATCTCTAAGTTTAACTATTATCAAAATAATTCAGAATTTCTGCTTATTTTTACTCAAAAATGAGGTAAAATTGTGTGACAGTATATTCCAAACATAAGTTGGTGATAATGAGCTTGTCAGAAATACTGAGGCAAGTGAACCCGAAAAGGACTCCACCTCCCAGCAAACACCACGTGGGAGGCGCATCCAGTTAGCCAATCAGTCAGACTACATAAGCTTTGTTTATTCAGTTCATGATTGCTAAGTATTGCCACATACCTTCTGTGTCCTTACCAAGCCTTGATTATCTGTTTAGTGTCTGTTTTTTTGGATCTTTGCTTCATAGTTTTGACATGGTTTTTACATGCTCCTTTTGCCTGTTTGCCTGATCTTTATCCTGGTTTTTTGGAATCTTTCTGCCTGTTTTTTGGACTATGTTTTTTTTTTTACCTTTGCCCTCCTGATTTGTTTGATTAATGTTCGGCCGTGTTCTGAGAAGTTTGGACTTCACATTGATTATTGTGCTGCCAGTTGTCAAGTAAAGTCTTTAAAATTTTAATTTGCAAGTGTTTGCCTACTTTGTTCGGCCTTGTCCTAACAGAGCTGGAGTGAAATTGACTGAAAAAGTGAAACACAAATTTGGGTGATAATTTTATGCTACATGCTTTTAACAGTTTATTATTATTTAATAATATGTAATAAGTATTAATATTTTGTTATTGATAAATATTATTTTTTTATTTTATTATTCATAGTAATTAGGGGTGTAAAAAATAACAGATTTGAATCGGAAGACCGATTTTGACTTAAACGTTGTGAGTGCATTGGTACATGGACCCATGAATCGGTCTATTTGTAAAATGAACCGGCCGATGGCCCGATTCAAGAGCTGTCAATCGGTTTGGTGTGATATGCTTCAGCTGCGCACTCTCTCTCTCTCTCTCTCTCTCTCTCATTCTCTATCTCTCTCTCATGAACTGTCGCGATACTCGTCAGTTACATTTGAAAGACAAACGTGTACGACGCACATACATACTTTACAATGCTCTGCCGAGCTTAAAATCTAAAAAAACGGAGAACATTTGGTGAGATGACATGAGGAAAGTGGCGATGAGGACGCTAGCACTGCTAGCCCAAAGACACGGCAGGACACACAGAAAATCAGGACTTCTTCCAGCCAAAAAGTCAACCACAACTCAGGTAGAGACAAAGTAATAACGGCTTCAGTAGCCCGGTTCATTGTCAAAGACTTAAGACCATACTGTGTGGTGGAGAATGAGGGCTTTGGGGACTTGTTTAAAACATTGGAGCCCCGGTACCACATCCCAACGCGACAGTATTTTACTGTTTCTGAATTCACATGTCAAATACAACTATACTAGTTCTCTAGTATTTCATTAATCTGTTTGAATGCAAGCAAAAACACATTTTTAGTATTAACTTATGTTGAATCATAATGTAAAATATCTATTTTAAACAAGTAACTTGTATTATTTCCTACCCGATTGTATTGAACCGAATACTATCGAAATCCTCCTGAATCGAACCGAATCGAATCGGTCCAATTTAAAATAAATCGTTTCTGAATTGTATCGTACCGCATGAATCAAGATACATATCAGATCGTCATTTATTGGACAGATACTCACCCCTAATAGTAATAGTAGTATTAATGTGACTAGTAAATATTAATATAAAATAGATCATAATTTGTCAATATTTATTAATAATTAGGGGGCAGCCATGGCCTAGTGGTAAGGATCTGGTCTTGTGACCAGAAGGTGTCTGGTTCGATCCCCAGACAGGACATGACTGAAGTGCCCTTGAGCACCTAACCCCCTAACTGCTCCCCGGGCGCCGGTGGATAAGGGCTGCCCACTGCTTCGGGCACAAATTCTCACAGCCTAGTGTGTTCACTAGTGTGTGTGTGTGTGTGTGTGTGTGTGTGTGTTTTTTTCACTGCACTAATGGGTTAAATGCAGAGGTCAAATTCCATTGTGTGAAAAGTCACATTGGCAAATTGGTTAACCTTAATCTTAAATCTTAATGGTAATACAATTCATGTTCAAGCACAAAAACAGTATATACAGTGTTATTTTCATTATAGATTTCAAAAAGAATTTGCAGCTCCCAGTGTTTTCTTTTATGTGGAAACCGGGTCCAAATGGTTCTTTTAGTGTTAAAAGTTGCCAACCCATGCTCTAGAAGCACTTAGATATTCCTTACTGTGGCATGTCTACTGATGGCAGCAATCATGGAGTAGTGAAAATATTCCTTCTGCTCAGTCAGCATGTTGATTGTAAGAACAGTGGTGTGCAAAGTAAATTACTTGAAATTAAAAGAACCCCAACAAAATTATACATTTCCATGACATTCAGCACAGATTGTCATGGAAATGTATAATTTTGTTTTTGCATATTTGAAATATTCAAATATGTTCAAATAGTCTTTAAGGTCAGTGCTTTTCCTCCACGTTAGTGTTGTTAAGAGTAGGGATGCACCGATACCACATTTTTTAAAACCGAGTACGAGTACAAGTACTTACATTTAAGTACTTGCCGATACCAAGTACCAATAAGAGTACTAATAAATATCAATACTTACAATTAAAATGAAACGGAGGCTGTATGGCTCCAGTTAGATGTGTTTGTGATCTATTTAATCTAAACACCTAAGATAACAATAACAGATTACACATTTCCCCTTTATACACTGAAACATTCAAAAATGAAACATAGATATACATAATCATCACCGTTAGCCAACTAGCTAGCTACATTACGCACATTAGACAATAACAATAGAATCCACAAATCTAATTTATCTAGTGTTTGTGTAGATTGACCTCGGTATGTCGGAGGCAAAGTAAAATTAACATTCATAACTATAAATAATCATGAGAATAACCATGAACCATAGCCGTTCATGAATTTACATTCATGAACATGAGCATGAGCCAAAATTTTTTACACCATAGCCACGTAGGGATGAGAATTGTTGTGATTGCACCTCCTTTTCGTGACTGGAATTTCTGATAAACTTGTATAAACTTATAAAGTTTATACGTTTTTGTTTTAATATGTAAAGGTACTGTTAGA
>BRDA01012099.1:0-11037 GCA_036984385.1 Crenuchus spilurus
ACTAACCCTACACTGAATATTTATGAGATGAGTGTGAGGTCAGAGGTCATTCCACAGATTCCTGGCTGCTGGAACCCACCAATGGAATGTTTGGAATTACCATGTCATTATCATATGAAATGCGTCTTTTGGCGGGAAAATATGCACAGCTGTCTGACTCACTCTGCAAAATGTGTCTCTGCTTATTTAAGCTCCTCTCACAAATACCTAAAATGTATTTAGATTGAAGCTGTATATATATTTGTACAGTAGACCGGTTACGGTTTTGGGGTATGTTTTATTTTGTTTCTAGGGTAAAATCTCAAAAGTGTTTTTGCAGAATTTTGTCAATATCCTGCCGGTGAGACTCCAGAGGCTTAAAATCAGTTTTTTTCTTCTTGAATCTCAGTTATGCTGCCTACTGTCAGCAGCCGGTGGCCTGAGAGAGCAGAACTGGCAGTGCTCTCTCTGGATGGATAGTAACATCCGTGGCTCAGGTGTCTGTTAGCTGATGTATCAGAGCTGGGGATCATGCACTTTCCTCCTAAGGTGATGCATCAGAAGCAGATGAAAAAGAGGTGATGGTTGACTTTACATGCACTGTAGGATGCAGGTCTTCACCCTCTTAGATTCAGGGACATTACAAATGATTGTGAGAGCCGTAGCAGACGGCAGAACTCTACAGCCAAAGAAAATACAGTAAGTTCACTGTTAAACTGAGCAACTTGTTTTAATTAGTACTGAAAATGAACGTTTGAGTATAGATCTGCCACAGCTGAGTACTGAAACTTTCTGATACTTTAGCTCTACTTGTCAGAAGACTCTAGTTTACAGTATAATCACCGTTTTCTGTCATTTGAAGCAGATGGCCAACACCAACATTACGCTCAGCAGCCCTGAACGAGCTCCAGCCGGCCTGCGGACAACTAACTGAAGCCCGGATCAGCCAGACGTGCTTAACCACAGAGAATCTGAGCGAACGAACGAGGCAGAGCCCCAGGAGGTGTCTGAGAGGGTTTGTGGTGTTAAGCCCTAACAAACCAGCGCTGTTGACTGTGTGAGTGAACGTGTGAGCAGCTCTAAGCCCTCTCCACTTCCTCTACAAATGTTGTGATTTTTGAGCACACGCTAGTTTTGGCTCCAGCGTGCGAGCACCTCCGCCATCTGTGAGACGATGAGACGTGCTGAAGTCTCGCCTCTCGCTCCGTCTGAGAGCAGAGCCGCACAGGAAAGGGCTCCGGCGTGGAGACGGGTGTGAGTTAGAGTGTGAGAGAAACAGCTGGATTGAGAGAGGATGTGTTCTCAGTGTGTGTACGTTTATCTGCGGTACTGTACACTGTCCAAGTACACTGTACAAGTCCGCTGAGCTTTGATCTTCTCAGTAAGTCTCTAAACCACCACAAATCAGAACTCAAGCAAATAAACATGAAAACGTTATTAATTAACGAGTTTCTGACTAACGTCGTTAATTTTGACCTTCAGTGTAGTCATACAACAAAACACCATAAAGCTTCCCAGCAGATGGAAGCATGAAGTGCTGTAAAGTCTGCTGGTAGGTGTTGACATCAGCAGCTCAAACCATCACAGACTGCAGAACCTGCACACTGGACTTCAGACAGACTGGACTGTGTGTCTCAGACTCTAGGAGCTGATTTACTAATGAAATGATGACTCAGGTCCAGTTCTGGTTCTGCTGAGTCCAGGTCAGACACTTGTGATGTTGTCTCTGGTTCAGGAGTGCTGATATTAGGAATGTGGCAGCTGTAGCTCTGAGAGACACACAGTGTTTATACTGTTTATAGGCATTTACTCAACATCACCAGCACAGATTATCAGCATCTGAGCTGTAAGTTGCAGAACGTCACATAAATGTTGGCACTCGTAGGTTTGCTTTGCTTTTCACTTCATCCCAAATCAGCTGGATGGGGTTTAAGTCTGAGACTGTGCTCCTCTCCATGTTTTCAAGCTGACCATCTTGTTGTTTTTTCCTGAGGTAGTTCTGGCAGAGCTTGGACTGATGTTTTGGGTCTTTATCTTTCTGTAACCCCTGAAACTCTAGCTGTATACCTGAGGGTACAGCATGGCGCTGCAGAATGCTGTGGTAGCCGTGGTGACTCAGGTTCCTCTCACTCTGTAGGAATTAGTAGCTTTCAAAGCCGATCTACCTCCATTACAACAGAACAGCTGGGGTGTTCTAAACCGTTTGGCCGGTAGTGTGTATGACAGTTTTTCATAATGTTTACATGTTTCCTGTATGACTGTACATTGTAAAAGTTCCCTTAAACAGGGTCTTACTGGCATGACTGCAGTGCATTGATGGGCAAAGGTAGAAATGACAGTGAATAAGCCAATAGGAGATGGTAAGGGGCGGGGCCTCATTCACATCATTGTTGCATGTAAGGTCTAAAGGTACTGAGGGCTCCACCACAGTGCCAGGTAAGATAATGATCCAATGATGGTCCAGTGCCTTTAATTCTCTTAGTCTAATTATATTATTAGTGCTAATATTAGAATTAATAACCATCCAGTGCTTCGTCCTTGGGGGGTCTAAAACCTTTTCACAGTGCTGTAAGTGGTGCTGTGTTAGACTGAGGTCATTCTTCTGGCTGCTGAGGTGTACACGTGTGTTTGTGTGTGTGTGTGTGTGTGCGTGTGTATCAGTGTGCGTGCACTGACATGATGTCATCCTCACACTCTGGAGCTCTAACTGCTGCCAGGAGCTGAGGGAGGGAGTGTGTTGATGTGAAGGAGTGAAGAAGTGCTGACAGGCCACAGGAAGATCAGGTGTCTCCTCTTTCACCAAAACTGTCTCTCTAACGAGACGACCCGCTGCAGCTAACCTGAGCACGGCACAGATTCAGCCACCATGGAGACAGGGGGCAGTTCTCCCCCAATATTACATCTAAAATAACATCTACACTCACCGCCCGGCTCTCATCATCTACAGCCTTGTGCGAAAGTTAGCGCTCCCCTGCTCAGTTTACACACCATTTGTTTTTAAGTGAAAGTAGGTAGCAAGTCGGAATGTCCAGATACAGTAAAATACACAACAGCACTGTAAAATACAGTCAAATACACTACAATACTGTAAAATAAAGTAAAATACAGTTAAATACTGTAAAATACATTAAAATACTGCAGTAAAATACTGTAAAATACAGATACAGATATACTTTATTGATCCCTTGCGGGAAATTTGGTACACTACAATTCTGTAAAATACTTTAGGAAACAAATACACTAAAATACTGTAAAATACTGTAAAATTCTGTAGTAAAAAACAGTACAATACTGTAAAATACAGAAAAATACTGTAAAATACACTAAAATACAGCAAAATGCCATAGTAAAATACAGTAAAATACACTACAATACTGTAAAATAGTAAAATACAGTAAAATACACAGTAATACTCTAAAATACAGTAAAATACAGTAGTTAAATAATGTAAAATACACTACAATACTGTAAAATAGTTAAATACAGTAATATACCATTGTAAAATACAGTAAAATACAGTAGTTCAATAATGTAAAATACAATAAAATACTGTAAAATATTGTTGCAACTTATTTGTACTAGAAAGTATATAAAGTATTAAAAGTTAAAGTATTGAAATGACGTAAAGACCAAACATCGACTGTAGACACTTTTAAATCCAGACTCAATTTAAAAAGTAAGCTTTTATTCTGGAGTGACACTTTTATCCCAGGTTATTTCTAAATTATTTATTTTCTCTTTTAAATTGTTTTAATCATGTTTTATTGTATTTTTTAATGTTTTATATTCTTTATTTTAATGTTATGTTGATTTACTTTAGCAGTTTTAATTTTTATTTTTAATTCTACTTTTTTTACTCCTTAACCTGTAAACTTTGCAGGAGTATGGTGTGTGAAATACGATACATAAATACATTTGCCTTGCTTGGTGAATTCTTAGTGCATCTCTAGTAACACGTTCACCTCTACATGGAACAAATTAGATTCTATTTAATTCTACTTTTGTTCAGATTCTATTTATGTTTTTGGAAAAAATATACTGTATTTAAGGTGCTATAGCTAGTTTGTAGGGACAGATAGATGATAATGGTGTTAAGGCTGACACAGAAGTGAAAAAGTCAGGTGCCCAACTGAACTGAACCATCCTGTAGTTGAACATTAGATTGGTACATCAGTGGCACTAATGCACCCCGAGGGAGCGCAGTTGCCATGAATGTCCTGCCGGATCGGATGTACCGCGACACGCGAGCTCGCTGGTGTCAGTCAGCAGTGTGTGACAGTGGACTTATTTAAGGGGCATGTTACTGAGCAGACAGCCAGCGCGCCACACCTCCAACTGTCAAAACAATCAGCACCGCCAAAACACACAGATCAGGTACACTGTAACCACACTCATCAAAGACTACTGAAGCATCCTGAGCTCAAAACAGAAGATCCTCTCCAATTATCCACCAAAATAACCTCACTGTCACAGCAAAACCTCATATCTGCATTTTTTCATTTTTTACTTTTTACAGTGTTTGAAAGTGTCAGTGTGTGAAAGTCTGAACATGAATCGACCAATAGAAATGCTTCAATATTACATACAACTAAACTTTTTACATAGACTTCCATTAAAAGTTATGAGGATTTTCCCTTCTCCTGTAAATTTACCATCTATTCCAACACTGACCGCACACACACTTCAGTACGCTGGGCATATTGACCAAACACAGTGCTTTATTTTTTCATTTCTAAAATATTTTAGTTTTTAAGCATAGTTGGCAAATAGGAAGTTAAAAATGATAGTGATTTTTTTTATTATATATTTATGTAATGTGAAATTTGATTTTTGATCGAAATTGAAGAGTCACACTCAATTATTTTATACGGGTTTTTTTTACATTTTACAGAATTTGACCATAAATGTGTCTTGTAGTGTGTCATAAAAATAAGAAAAAAGAATCTTAGCTAAAATAAAAATAGAACGAGAGAGATTTATATCCATCAGTGATTTTCATAAAGTGTTACTTATTTCATAAGAATTTCTCATTCACACTTTTATTCTCAGTGACTAAAACAAACAAAAATTTAATATTTGAACCAAGTACTGAGATTTAAATGTATCATTTGATGATGTCATGGGCTTCACAGGGGGCTTCAAGACATTTAGACTTTAGATATTCGGCTCAACTGAAAATAAAAAACTAAAAATAAAGTAGTTTTTATATTTGTAATTTTAAATGTAAAATTAAAAGCTTTAACAATTTACTAGATTTTAAATGATGACAATAATAATTCTATTCATTTTTATCTTGTGTGACAGTAAACAAAGAAATAACTCATAGCAGGTTTACAGTATACGCTATTGGTAGACAATAATGTACTGTAACATCTTAAAGCTGTAAAGAACTAGATAGTTGCTTTATTATTTCAGTCATTTAATACAATATTAAGAAAAAATGAGGGTTTTTTTATACAGGGTGGGTTTTAATAACACTTTTTGAAATTCAGGCAAAATGTTTTTTTAAGATCTTTTCAAATGGACTGAACATGTGTTGTATGATTTGTAATATTAAACCACATGTTTACAATTTAATACTCAACACTAGAAATGTAGGAGCTTTGAGATTTTTATTTGCAGAGATCAATTATTATAGGCTGCACAGCACTGAATGGACACTATTAAAGTTCAGATTTGTGCCACTAGAGGGCTCCCTAGAGCAGGACAGACACTAAGTACTCTAAGTTTTATTTGTTTGGGACTTAAACATCAGTAAAAATCAACACTTATTGTAATTGAAAAATCTCCACCCCTTGCCCCTCCTCTTGCCCTCTCCCTAAAAAAAGGGGCATCCTTGGCCTGTTGGTTAAGGATCTGGGCTTGTGACTGGAAAGTTGCTGGTTTGATCACCGAGCAGGTCATGACTGAAGTGCGCTTGAGCAAGACACCTAATACCCAACTGCTACCCGGGCGCCATAGATAGGGCTGCCCATCGTTTCGGACACATGTTCTCACAGCCTAGTGTGTTCACTAGTGTGGGCACAGATGGGTTACATGCGGAAGTCAAATTCCGTTGTGTGTAATCACGTTTGGTAAAAAAGAAATAAAAAAGCTCCTCCCCTTGACCCTCCTCATGCCCTCTCTCTCAAAAACCCCAACCCTTAACCCTCCTCTGTTCACCTTCAAACTCCACCCTTTACCTTAATCCCAACCTATGTCCCGCCCCTTTAACTGACTGTATTTAAACCCTGAGGAAGATGTGATCTTTGGACTGGGTTGGAATAAACTCTGAAGATCCTGACTCTTCCTGACTCTCCAAGCCAGATGTCTAACATCGCTTAAAAGCCATGAAGCTCTGAATGGAGGCAGTAGATGTTGGACTCCTTGCCGAAAGCTACAATCACTTGAAATTAAACCCCTGATATTAGCATATATGTAATTTGTAGAGGAAATAGTGCAATTAGCATGTATCATAGTCTGTAATTCCCTCATTTGGCTTGTTCAGTACTATTCAGAGCCTTGTTTTCAGACGGGTGGCTCAGGATCTGGTTTACTTCCATGCTTGGGTTCTGCTATGGAGAGGGTCAGGCTCCTATATTCACATACAATCCCGCCTACGCACAGCCATGAGGTGATGACAGACAGCTCAGTCACCCAGTCAGGTTTCACCAGAAAGATTTCATCAACGATTTCTGATGTTAACGTCAAACGAAATCACTTAAGGAGGAGTGCTGTCATGTCTGAACTCTTTTCACTGGTCAGTAAAGATGTTAGGAAGATATTATTGTGTATGCTGGCGTCAGTGTGTGTGTGTGTGTGTGTGTGTGTGTCTGTGTGTGTGTGGATTTGTTCCAGTTTTCCAAGAAAGTTGATCCGCATCCACAAAACAAGCGGTGAGCTGAACACAGGGCCACATATGGAAATAATACAAACTCCTGATGCTACATTCTTGAGCAATGCTAGGGTGTTAAGGCACATTCGAAAATGATTACTTCATTGAACCGCGAGCTACATGAAAGCCTTCACCAGCCTGCATCAGAGAGGAAGAGCACACGAGCGGGCATAAAGCGAAGCAGGACCAGATTTTGTGATGAGATAGCCAGGAGATCCAGGCCAGTCCGCTTTCATTGAGTCACTAAGCTTTCCACGGAGCGCACACAGCTTTCCTGACTAAATATGGTGGGTTATTTAGGGAACGGCTGCCTCGAAACCTCAAATAAAAGCCCCCCAGTTTGTGCCCCGTCAATCCAGCCAGTGGAAAGGAAATGCCTCAGATTATACAATGTCATTGTTTTAGGGGGGAGGAGTAGAAGAGCTGCCTACTCTTTAAAGAAACAGCTCAAAAAACTTTGGTTTTGCTCAGATAAATGCTCTTCTGTTAATAAAATGCTTCCATTAATTAAACCTTTTATCAGTGGTGGTCACTACAGTGGACTGTTTTATATAATTATTATGATCATTACCTTCAAAATGTTAATGTGTAAAACCTGTAGTGCATCACCTGCCAAGTAACTGCACACGAAACACATGGTAAACAAAAACGACTCATTGACTCAGGACTGTTTTATTCAATAAAACAGCCTCTCAGCTCATCCCAAAAGTACTGGATGGGATGCCGTGGGGCTTTAGCTCATGCCTGGCATTAGACATGGTGCCAGCAGGTTCATATTTAGTCCTGTTCTACTAGCAGTACAGTGGTAACCCCACTTACAAGACGTCCCAGGTAACGAATAAAATTCCAAGTAACGAGTAGCGTAAATTAGTTCAAGTATGCCAACCGCTAGGGGCGCGGCGGTCGTAGCATCCCCTAGATGCTAGCGTAGAAGAAGAGGTCAGTCATTACCTTTGACCTCTGTCCAGTGAAAGTGAAAGTGCTAGTGAAAGTGACACAAAGACAGCAAAAGGTAGTGAACAAGAAAGTTAGATACATTTTACTTTTACTTTTCATATGATAAGTGTAACCATGCCATACACGTACGCCCGTCCTCCTGTCCTCCTTAGCCACCAGCCTACACGAGCACCGTCGTCGTCTCGTTTATGTTTTAAAAACCCATATAAACACATTATTTACATATTAAAGTATACTGTATATTGGCCGGCTGACACGGATTAATCAGTTTTACATGTATTCTTATGGGGAAAATGCATCCAGCTAACGAGCTAACCAGCTAACGAGCTCGGCTCCTGCACAGATTAAACTCATAAGTAGAGTTACCACTGTACTTCTACAGAGACTAGACGAGTGCATCTGTACTTCCGTCCAGTAGCTGAATGCACTCATTAGGAGCGTCCATAAACTTTTGGCCGTATAATATCGTTCATGCTATCTTTAATACAAATAATAATATGTTTCATTAGCTACGATCACATTTCATTAATGCTTCTCAGTATTACACCATTATTTGGGGGATGGTTTCAGTCCAGTCAGAGGAAAGGAAATGCCTCGGATCATACCATGCTGTTGTTTTGGGGGGAAGAGAAGCAGTGGGGCTGTTTTTCTGCTTAATAGCATCACTGGCAGCTGATAACACTGATGTCATCAGCTCAGTTTATCTCTCAGAACACTTCTGCTTTCATCCAAAGTGGTTCCTTCAGACCAATGGGCCTCCATCAGGACTGCAGGCGAGACGCTGTTACAGACAGACTGTGAAAGGCTGGCTGTAATGGAAATATCAGCGTGCCGTGCCGAGGTGTTTGTATCAGGCAAAAACACAACACAGACACAATTAGAGGCGTTTCAGGCTCCCCAAACGTTAGTTAAGCAGGGCCGGGGTGATGTTTTCCAGCTGAGAGCTGAGCCAGAGAGGGAGCAGGAGGGGAGAACAGCGTGGAAGAGCATCGCTGTGGCTAACAGCTAAACCTCTAATCGCTGCCACTTCAGCAGAACCGCCTGACTGCCAAACATCCGGTTACCGTCTGCAGACTCTCAGCGATCAATACCAACCTGTGAGCTGCAGCCAGACGTCGCAGAGGCTTGCTTACCTCGTCTGTGTGTACCTGTGTGTTTTTCCACCTGAATGCATCGTTTTTGCCAGCGGAAAGGCTTCTGGCAGGTGTGGGGCGATGTTTGTTTGAGGAAGAGAAGCTAGCATAAGAGTGGAGTGTTGGAGAGGAAAGGGGGAATAAAGAGGAGTGAAGAGAGATAAAGGCTTTAAATGGGCTTCTTGTGCTTCACTGTTCTTCAATGATCAGGACCCCCCCCACAGGGAGCAGGGTGGGTCATTCTCAGTGACATGGACGTGGTGGTGGTGTGTTAGTGTGTGTTCTGGAGTCACAGCCGGAGTGAAAGCATCACACATGAAGTCAGACTCACATGGAAGATTCGTTTGACTCCAGAGACGAGTTTCTCAGTGCGAAGCTTCCACAGGACGGGCTGCGGCGAGTTGAGCAGGAACACCAGCGGCTTGTGGTGGACAGACAGAGACTGGATCGGCCTCAGATGCAGCGCCACCTACAGGGAGCAAAAGGACGAGGAGGTGGATTACAGCCAGAAAAAGACAATAACATCGTTATGACAGAGAACAGAGTTATTTATGAACCGATTCACTGAAATATAATCCCATGTGCCACTAGAGGGCGCCCTTCAGCAGGACAGACCCTGAGAGCTCAGGTCTATTGGTTTGGGACTTAAACAGTAAAGATCAACACTTATTGTGACTGAAGCTGGTTAATTAGAAGCAGAATCTTTCGTCAGCAGCTCAGAATAATCAGACATGAAGACGTTAAGTAGACAGAAGAGAGTTTCAGCTTTTGTTTGACTCCTCCCTTTTGTGCAGATCTTAGAAAAGAAACTGAATGTGAGGAAGAGATGCTGGACCTGCTGGTGACTCCGGGCTAATTGAGAGTTTCATGTATTAACACTGCAGCATTGGGTTTGTTTACAACTTTTCCCACTTTTGAGGCACTTTGTGATGCAATTTATACACAAAAGGTGTTAAAATACACAGACTTTCACATTTTGAAGTCCTCACCAGTGTCCAAGCTGTTATTATATGTCCAGGGCCAGTTTCAGTACTGGGACCCCATCAGCCACAGGCCCCAAAACATCCACAGTAGATATCCTGTTATGTATAACATGTATAACAGTTTAAATATAAATTCTAAAATGCCTTCACACTTTAATTAGCTGTAATTATGTAACACTTCTTATAGTAGTTGGCCATCCTTAACCCTGTCAAGCCGAAACCATCAAATGTCAATTATAATAAAAATAACACTTTGCATATGCAAGTTTTGTTCTGTATCATATTTGATACATCCAGAATCTGTTGCTCTCAGCATGTTTACACAAACAAATACAACACAAACTTTCTGAGCCCCTTATACACAGTTTCCTTTTCACTCAGATCAGTGTTCTCTTGTGCATGCACTGCACATATAATCCACCAGGGGGCAGAAAACATGTATATAATTTGATACATCAGTTTTTGTAATTAATTCATTTAATTATAAAGTATATACAAGACAATTTATCACTTTGATGAAGAAGAGGTCTTAAAAACACAAATATGATACATCCAGTATCTACTGCTCACAACAAAAACAAACTTTTGAACCCCTTATATGTTGAGTTTCCTTTACATCAGGGGTGCACAATACATCGATCGCGATCTACCGGTCGAACACAAAGGTAGTGTGGGTAGATCGCATGACATTAAAAAATAGACATCAGCCTATAATCCATCCTCGCTATAAAATTTGTCACTTAATAGACTTACAGGGAGACAAGTTGAGCACTCAGGCCAAGCAGCTGAATCTGTATCATAATTCACTTTAGACCGCCCACAAGCTCATCGATTGGCTCTGCCATTTCTTGCTAACGTGTGATTGGCCGTCCCGCTATTACTCCATTACACAGCGTCTGTCTGAACAGAACGTGTTCACCCACCACTGTAAGTTATCATGTTGAGCGTTTGTTGTGTCTGTGTCACGTCAGCTAGACGTTTTTAAACATTAACATTAGAGTCTGTGTGTGTGTGTTTGTGTGTGTGTGTGTGTCTACCAGTCTGTGATAAACCAAAGTATTAAGTATTAAGTCCAAGTGTGGTTCCACTATGACTGATGATCATTTGGAGG
>BRDA01012099.1:11137-25739 GCA_036984385.1 Crenuchus spilurus
TCACATCTGATGTGAAAAACAGTTGAGGCTCATTTAACATGAATTCCTTAATCAGTGTGGAGCCAATCAGCTTGTGGCGCAGCTGAAGTGTTACTGAGGTTATTTTGTTGAGGCCTACAGCTCGTCTGTATTGTTGAATCTGGTGTTTATCATCTTCCTCTTGACAATACTCCATAGATTCTCGGTGAGGTTGAGGTCCATTGAGTCTGACCATTAACACTCAGTAATATAATGGTCAGAGAACCATTTGAGCACTGTGGACATCTGTGAAGTCCTAATGACAGGTCTGCGACCATTCAGCAAGTATCATCACTGAGCTCCAGAGTCCAACAGAACATGGGCTCTGTAAACAGATCCAAACCCATCCAATGATGAAGCCCTGATGGAACCTTAGCAGCCTTCCGGTGGGCAGAGGTGGGCTTGCAACCATCAGAACATGACTGAAGGGCCCTTGAGCAAGGCACCTAACCTGCAACTGCTCCCCGGGCACCATGGATAGGGTTACCCACCACACCGGGCAAGTGTGCGCACTGCCCTCTAGTTCACTATTGTGTACATGTCTGCTTCACTACATGGACGGATTAAACGACAAGGTGTACAAGTACATTGCTCAATGATTGTGCACTTTCACTTTCACTTTAAAACTGAAAGATTTTGTGATGCAGTATAAACAAGTCTGCAGAACGTTTCGACACTTTTCAACCTCCATTTTTCAAAAAACAGCTATAATCAAGCGCTGGAGGACTGAATAGAGATAGACTGCTGTTTAAACTCCAATAAGCCTCCTCAGATATGCACTAAGTAAACCCAGAGCTGGCCTCGGTTCAGCTGTTTGCCTCAATTACTCAGTTATTTGCCGGCCTTGCACTACATGCAGTGAGGATAAACCAGAGAGCTGTTGCCAAGCTACTAAAACATACAAATACAGCACAATGGCATCAGGAGGAGTACAGCACATTCTTTCAATTACCAACAAAAATTGAAGAGTAATCACATCATAGGATAAAAATCTGTATAAATCTGTGGGGGGTTCAGAATCAGCATCTTAGTCCAAACACGTTTTCCACGGGTCACCAGCCCAAGACCTTGAACTAAGTCTTGGTGAAGCAAATTTAGAAGAAGGGACCGATGACTCATGGCCAAACAAAGAGCGTGAGTAATGCTATTTGATATCACATCAGCCAAGAGGGACTGACATATCACTTAATAATACATCACACTGTAATACAGCATAAAACGTACACTGTACATAACATTCACAGTAGATTAAAATACTTTTACAGCTTTTTACTGTTATTTTTAACAGTATTTTATTGTATACTGAATTACAGTGTGCGACATTGGGATAACTGCTTTTGCTGTAATTTCACAGTATGTGCAAGAATGTTATTGTTATTTTACAGCACTTTACTGTATTTTGGATTACAGTATGATACAGGGGGGGCACGGTGGCTTAGTGGTTAGCACGTTCGCCTCTCAGCGCTGGGGTCTTGGGTTCGATTCCCCATCTGAGCGGAGTTTCCATGTTCTCCCCGTGTCTGCGTGGGTTTCCTCCGGGGTCTCCGGTTTCCTCCCACAGTCCAAAAACATGGAGGTCAGGTGAATTGGGTACTCTAAAAAATTGTCCGTAGGTGTGTCTGTCTGTGTGTGTGTGTGTCACCCAGCGATGGACTGGCGCCCTGTCCTGGGCTTAGTTGAATGGTGTAATGCCCTGCCCTGCGCCCAGTGAGGGGGTAGGGGACTAACCGCGACCCTAATAAGGATTAAGCGGGTGTGATAATGAATGAATGAATGAGTATGATACAGTAGAATAACTGCTGTTATGGTCATTTCACAGCATGTTACTCTTATTTTACAGTGCCTCTATTGTAATTAAACCGCATAGCAATGTTTATTGAATCCTCTCAGTGATCACTGTGCGAGATTAATTTTTTATTTTTTTTGGCTAAGGAGGTCCGATTCTCCACTCAAGCAGTTTAATCGCAGCAAGAATAGTTTTGCTCCTGATACGACTGTTGCAGCAAAGAGAATAACAGGAACATGTTTGGCTCAGCTTTTTATTCATTATTTACACTCTAACAAGAACACCTGTTACACAAGAACTGATCTTGAATAATCCTAAAATACACAGCTAAGTCATCTCTGTAACTGATCACATCTACGGCAAATACACAAAACCCCTTTTAAACAGCCGCAAAGTGTCTATTTACACTTAAACAACAAAAACCAATAAACAACAGCAAAACAAGGGTATGCCTGTGCTCCCATCAGCCTTTGCAAAGCTAATTTGCATGAACTACAGACCTGCTCATAAGAACTCTGCCCCTCTGTGGCCGATGCTACAATACTTCTCTAGTTTAACGTCCTTAAATACACGTACAGCCGTTAATCCAAAACTCCACTCACACTAGTCCTGAGGACTTTTGACAACAGGGACATCTGAGCATTATATCACACGGCCGAGACAAAATATGTAGATGTGCGCAGGTGTAAAACATAAAGAAGTTTAATAAAGAACATATTACAGAAAATAAAGTCCACACAGAACAAAGTAAACAAGCTAATAATAAAGAACACAGGAACTCAAGGTAGGAAGCTTGAACACAGGAAAGCTAATGAAGACCAAAAGGACGTACATAACGTGAGGAGACTGAAAATAGAGGCTGCGTTTGAGCTCGCAAAGCACGACAATATCGAGCAATGACCAGGAGAACCAGTTTAACTTAAGTACACACCGGAATTAAGGAAGTGATGGGTTTCAGGAGCGGAGAACTGAGAGACGGGAACGACTGAACAAAAGGGACTCTGGAAACTGTAGTTACAGTGTATCACAACAGTGCCGGTGGTTTAGACATGAATGGCTGTATGTTGAGTTATTTTGATAAATAATAAATGTACACTGTTATATAAGCTGCACACAGACGACTTGTGAGGGGTGTACTCACTCTTGTCATACACTGTATGTGTGGACTCTACGGAGCAGCATGTGACTAGTGAGGGCTGATGGGAGTTGTAGTGAGGAGGGGATGAAACACCAGGAGTGAGCGTGTGTGCACTGAGCGAGTGAATGTGTGAGTAAATGGAGCTTTGACGAGCGGTGGAGTGAGGGACACAGATGGAGAAGGGTGGAGGCGTGACCCTGGGGCTGAAAACCTCTGAGAAAAGACAGTATTCTGTCCTGTAAAAGGCTTTACTGGTGTTGTTTGATGTTAACATACAGTAATACTGAGAGTGAAGCCTTGCAGCATTAACACTTTTTAACAAAAACAGTGTCTCTGTTGTCATTTGGCTGTAATTTTACAGTAATTATTTACGGTGTTACATACAATAATATAGTGTCAGTGAAGTGATATAACATCTCCAAACATGTCCTGAATAGAAGTAGCATCTTAATAACCACCACTGCAGTAGAACAACAGTCTGTACAGCTTTATTCTTCTCTTCCTGATGGACGTCTGTCCTAAAATTTAAATAAAGACCTTCACAAGTCAGACGTGTGACCTGAGAGAATGAAATTGATCCCTAAAATGAAGACGGCTAAACGATAATACTGACTAAAATGTGGCTCAGGTCTCTCTGCCCATTTCTCCGCTGAACAACAAGCAGTGAAGCTTTGCCTGAAAAGCCCTTTTCACTGTTTAATAAACACTTTAATTCCCTGCTTGCTTGATAAGACTCAGACAAAGTGATGTGATGGTCTCAGCCCTGCTGGAGTTAGATCAGATAGTCTTCTGTCGACTTTTGTTTTACAAGCTGGAGCCTAAAACAACAAGACACAGACAGTACAGCTCCGAAACTTTTGATTACGTAAGAGTACGGTGGCAGATACATGTATACAATGAGCCTAAAATATTTAGCTTTGCAAATATACACAGACTGGCCACTTCATTAGGTACACACTTGTCTATTTTAGCTCCACTGACCACGGAGGTGCACTTAGTACAGTCTGTAGTCCATCTGTTTCTCTGTGTACTTTCACCTGTTCTTCAGCGGTCAGGACCCCCACAGAGCTAGTATTATTTGGGTGATGGGTCATTCTTAGTACTGCAGTGACACTGATGTGGTGGTGGTGTGTTAGCATGCGCTGCACTGGTACAATTTAAGCAGCAAAGCTGCTGATGTGCATCTATGGCCACCTAATGGCTGGATGGATATGCAAAGCTGCACAGGCCTAATATAATAAATCATTTGCCTTTGGGTTGGGTTGCCAGATACCATGACACATATCCCACACATCTGCAACACAGCAGGATGAAAATAAAGATCCCTGCAAAATGTGGGAGTGTTGGCAGGTATGACGATGCTAATTGGTGTACATAAGCTTATGATGAAGTCAAATATTCCTGTATGGTAGGGGTGACAAACTCCTTCTTTAGTAGGTTTTAGTTTTAGACTCACAGCAGAGAAATCCCCAAACCGTGCTGGACACCAACCCAAAAGGACCGGAGTTTGACACCCCTCGTCTACGGCCTAATCACATGCATTAGACCTAAACAGACACTTGTGTAAGCTGGACTTTTTGAGGCAGATGACTCACTAATTGACTATTAGCAGCTGTGTGAGCCTGCACTCGCTGGCCATTTTATTGGAAACCTCTACCTCTAAGGTTCCTCAGTCAGAGGAATAGGGGCCGTATTACAGCAGTGACTGTGCCGGTGGACAGGGATTGATATTGTATTTCAACAGCACAGAGCTACAGCACATTAAAAGCTCTCCTCGACTCGCATGGCTGATAGCTCTTAACAACTGCAGCTATTTAGCCAAGATATACTCCACTTCTTTCTTTCTTTCTTTCCTGCCTCTCTTTCTCTGCTTACTGGACCAAACCACCAAATGCCAGCCCTCCCCCCTCACTGTTGTTTTTCTTGGGACGTGTGCGGACTGAGAAGTTGATGGACTGTCTCTCTTTTTTTCCAGCGTTTACTTTTTCCTCCCCGAGCTCATTGCTCAGTCACAGAACTGAGAACCGCCAGAGAACCGATCTATCGGGTATCACCCCGGCGCGCACTGAGGGTGAGGGTGGCGGGTGTACGTAGGCTCCAGTTGCACAGCCCACTGACGGGAGATAAAGTAAACAACAGTGATGCTGTTTCTTCAGAAACGTGTCCAAGTCAGTCCAGCTCTCAGCCAGGAAAGCCGTCCAGCAATTACAACATCAATTAATCTGATAGTCACAGCGGGCTCACCCGCCCTCCACACTACCCACACCTAGCTGGAGAGGCCGCACGCTGTTTCTACAACATCCCTTTCCACTTACAAGCTAACCAACAGCTTCATAAGAACCCGCCCAGTCAGCGGTGCCCAGAAAATGTTCTCAGTCCACTCCATCATAGTCCATTAACGCTGAACAAGTCTAATGTGCAACAGTCTACAGCACACGCTACACACTGGCACTGCTGGAGTAACTTAACAGGACAAGTTAAAACTCCACTGTTGTTTAGGATTCTCCATCTGAAATTTTAGTGTTTTTATACGACAACTGCAAAAAATAAACACTAAAACGGTTGAGGATGTGTTGTAATATAATAACACAAGCTTACAGTTTACTGTTGAACACTAAAATGTAGGTTTTAGTCCCGGAAATCATTTATTTCAGGCTGCACAGCACTAAAGGGACATTATGTACGCTCTACTTGCAATTCAGAGTTGTGGGACAGAAAGTTAGTGCTCAGTTCTGTTTGTTTGGGACTTAAACAGTAAAAGTCAACACTTATTGTAAGTAAAGATGCTTTAGTAGAAGCAGAATCTTTAATTAGCAGCTCAAAATATTCAAAAATAAATAAACTGAGTAGAAAGAAGCCTTCACATAACTCATAAATAAAAAAGTAATGATGCTCTGAACATCAGGACGAGATGCCGGACCACTGACAGGTCCAGGATATTTAAGAGAACAAGTTACCAGTGAGAGGTCTCTGATACCAAAAACTCAAGTGGAATTAGCTTAATTTTTACCTCTGCAGGTTTCTCTCCTGGTCCTGCAGGCCTGCTGCTGCGCAGGTTGATGATATGAACCTCCTGAGGGAGGCTGGTGGTTCCTCGGCTCGCGCAGCCGGACTGGGCCGTGAAGCTTTTGAGCAGAGCCTGGACAGGGTGACCCGCACCCACCGGCAACAACTCACATGGGCTACGAGACAGCGGACCTGAAAAACATGAACACATACAAAAGTGCTGGGTGAGTATGTCATATCAGTCTTTTTAACACAAAATCACAGTCTCAACTGATTTCTTCCCAACTTTGAAAGAGACTTTAATTAGCCTATGAACAACATCCCAAACTGTACCTTTTAAAACACAATACAGCTTTACAGACATGGTGTTTAAAAGTTAGACTTTATTAAATCAAGTTCTAATCAGCAGAACAGTAAATTTAAAAAATCTGAAAGACAAAGACAAAGACAAAGACAAAGACAAAGCAAAATATACTAGTACAGCTCCAAAATTATTCAGCCAAAAATGGCAAAAAGCCTTGTTTCCTTTTTGGACATTCAGAATTGTGCTTTTCCTCAAAACACAGATTCACCAGCACAGTTACAGTTTGGTGCTGAAATGGAAGAAGACAACAAACTACAAGCACAACCTTTACTAAACTACACTTGTTATGATGAAGCCAGAATACAGCCGCTTAGCTTTGTGTTTGTGCTCCCTGCTGCAGTGTTAGGGATTGTCTCACAATTAGCAGAAGAAACGTGAAGCGTTTCAGTGTCTGTAGCCAATGACACTCACATTAAACACACAAAACATCCATCTGACTTACATCACTCATTTTAGACGTTTTACATCAGTTTATTAAATATTAGTAATAATGTAACACACATGCATCTTCATACATATTCATATATTATTGTCTTTGTTTTATACACAAATATAATCAATTAAACTCATGTTATTAAAGCTAATGATGTCAAACCAGCTTATTAAACTACAGACATTCAGTCCTGACTATAAGACTTATTCGTTACACATTTAACATTTGAAGTCTTTTCTGATTTAATGTCGATACTGTTTGAATAGTAATTTACTCAAAATGCAAATGAATGTTCTAATTATGAGATTCATGGTTTATTTAAAGCACAATTTTTGTCTGAAGTTTTGCCCACTTTTATACATAACAGTACATCAGACAGGATCCAAAACCACTTAAGTGGGTCAGTTTGAGATGACCGAACTCAGCATAGTTTGAGGTAAGTGTATGAAGATGTATACTTTCAATAACTGCCTGTAACTCCACTGCAAAACTATAGAAGCAAACTTCAGACATCAAACATGTCCTGACTGATGAACCTTTGGACTAAACAGAGTTTTTTTGGTGAACACTTAAGTGCTACAAAGACACTAATTTACTATATGCAGGTATCGTAAGTGTAGCTCGGTGCTTATCACTGGAATGCACATATACACTGTAGAGCAACTCTGAAGTCATTACAGCTCCACTTGGGCCCGAGGAGAACAGAAAAGCCTCCATGTGGGTTATCTAGAACAGCGATAAGATAATAGCGCTTAGTGACGTCGCTCTACAAGCACAAACACAAAGTGGTGTTTTTCTTCTTGCAACTCCCATGTCAGTAATTGATAAATCCCACTAAAGCAGTGGAGAGCGATGTACAGGAGAAGAGATGAAGAAGAAGGGAGGAAGGAGTCCAACAGCATCTCCCACCCGCGTACCTCACACTCCCTGTTCATTAGAGAGGATCTGGCAACCCATCTGTCCTCCTCTATAGCCTCCGCTGTCATTTCATGCCTCGTTCTCTCCTTACATGGCCGGATTTGTCCTCTCTTAATCACTAAAAAGAAAAAAAGCTCTAGAGCTCATCTCGCAGAAAAGCCTGCAGTCGGAGCACGGTCACCGGAGAAGTTACCACACAGATGAGACGGGGTATTAAGGGTGGTGGGCATGCTTGGAGATAGACTCTCAGAGTGTCTAAGCTGTGACCTTGAAGCCTCCGCTGTTAACAAAGACTTAATGCTGTATATCACTTCGCCAATTAAGGACAACTGCAAGCCTGCAATGATCCATCATTCACCATCAGTTTTATTACATAACTTAAATAAATGCAACATGCTAATACTGGTTTGGTAAAAGAACCAGAAAAAATACATTTTAAGATGTGTAATTTAATGCTAAACACTAAACATGTCGATGCTTTTACCAAAAATCTAGCTGCACAGCACTAAAGGGACATTATGTCGGCTCATGTCGCAACTCCGATTTGTGCCACAAGAGGTCACCCTTGAGCAGGACACAAACTGAGTGTTTAGCTATATTTGTATAGCCCACAGTTGCACAATTAATGAAAACATATACTGGCTTATGTAGTTTCTGTACAGCACAGTTTTATAAATGAAAATAGATAAAAGTATAGCTATAAACATTAGCAGCCTCTTTGAAGTATGAATATGGTCAGTAGTTTTGATCATTTTTATACACAACAGTATATCCTACCAGCTCCAAAACCAAATACGAAATGTCTATGTCGGATTACTGAGCAACAAACACAGTTTGAAGACTGCTAGCATCATTTTTCCAGGCTGCGCAGCACTAAAGGGACATTATGTCAGCTTATCTTGCAACTCTGATTTGTGCCACAAGAGGTCACTCTTGAGTAGGACAGAAACTAAGTGCTCAGTTCTATTTGTTTAACGACAGCTTCATAATAGCTCACCCAGGCTGGACAAGCTAACAATAGGACACAGAACTGTCCGTCATAATTTCAACATGAGGCCATTTCCTTTTCCCAGCTGCTGATATATCCTACACCCCTATTACAACTGAAATGAGGACAAAAGATCTATCCTGTAAGTAAGTCCACAGTGGTTCTTCCCCCGCTGTGAGTTCAGTAAAGCTTAAACCCCCTTTAGTCCTCTTTCTGTGTGTGCTTCATCCAACAGTGATCATATGAGTCCTCTGGTTCTATTTAAGGCAGTTCATCAGTTTGTCTTTATGCTCATTTTGTGCTCTCATAACAACTTAGCCTGCAGCTACGACTGAGAATATGTACAGCTACAGGAGAACAAGAGGCTCAGGCTCAGACCAGGCGTCTGCATTATGTCTGCAAGACCTGAACAGTCATATTACATCATCAAAACCGAGACAGAGACGTAAGGATACTCGTAAGAAAAGTGAAAGATGGGTCTTTAGCTGAACATGAAGAAGACAAAAGTCGTGACAGCAGGTAATGTATGCCCAGATATGATTGGCACTCAATCTGGGGTGATCCAGAGTGCTAGATGCAGTCCTCAAGGTGGACTGTCACTTCGGTTTGAGACGCTGTGTGTGATTGACTGGCATTTCTCGCCAGTGTGTGTGTGTGTGTTGAGTTCTAAGTGTGTAAAAGGATTGTATTGATTGTGAAGCCAACACAGTCTCACAACAAGGGTTGAGCCGATTACTCGTTTCAGACAAATATCCAGTACGGATAAAGCATTTGTGACGAGTACGATCATTAAACGAGTAAAACTCGTCAATATCCGTGCTGAAGGAAAATCCTCATTAGGTAACAGACTGTCTTCACCATCTGTGATTGGCCAGTCACACAGAGCGCCCGCCCCTCCCTACATACACAGGTGTGCAAGAGCTGATCCGCACTCTCTCTCTCTCTCTCTCTCTCTCTCTCTCTCTCTCTCACACACACACACACACACACACACACCTTCATCAACATTGTTTAACTTTGTGTGGGGAAGAAATGGCTAAAATATTAGGTAGTAAAAATAAATAAATAATTCGAAGAAAAAAATCAGTTTAATCATAAAATTAAAAAAATTAAAAAAATAAAAAGAAGTTGTGTTGAGTATGACAACTCTTGTTCATTTCCTACTGCATGAGTTGTATTCATTCATTCACTTAGAAATATTCATGTTCTGTGTTTAATATAATAGTTAATATTATATTTAATATAAATAGTTTTTAAATAAACAATACATATAGCAACTTCTGATCAATTCATATAAATTTCAGACTTAAAATTATGTACCCATTTAAGCCCCACCTACTTCCGGTTAAACCACGCCCAATTCCATTTTAGGTCCCGCCCACTCCGAGTACAGATACGGATACAGATCATTTAGATGGCTGAACAGATACAGATACAGATAGTGGTGTACTCGCTCATCCCTACTCACAATGAACGTCTGGGTAGACTACCCATCAACATTTTCTGCTCGTTCACCCCTGGACTTTGCATCGTCACCCAAGCAGGGTCAAATGTCCGCCATATTGCTTTACTGTTTGTATTTACAGATTAATTTTTTTTAGTTAATAGGACATTTTTCTTAAGATGCGCGACTAACTGGTGCAACGGGGATACATGGGGCTCACCGCAGATGGCGTGTTTATATGAGTGATAAGCTAACAAGCTAATGCTAGCCTAGCTAAGCTAAGCAAGACTCCATAAGTGAGTTAAATGGTTTTGTAGCATCATAACGTAACCAAGCCTAGGGCATTTATACGGGATCTGATGGAATCGGCAAATGTTGGTGTGATAATTGTCAATGCACCACCACTAGTTAATGAGCAATATGGCAGACGTTTGACCACAATCGGGTGATGATGATATGCATGACGTGGCACTGTATATTTGGATAAAAATAGATGTCCAGCACTAAAATGTGCAGAAAATGTCATATTAAATTTGTCATTTAACTGAGGTGTCCAAACTTTTGCAGGCTTCTATGAGAAGAAGCAGCATTCACAGGAATATTTCTGGGCTGAATTACTGTTAAAACAACACACACACACACACACACACACACACACACATGCATGCAAATAATAAGCGTCCAGGCAACTGTGAGTCATGATATTCAGATGACGAGTGTTTTTATTTCTAATGTATATGAGAGCTGACCTGGCACTCGAGGAAACTGTTCATGGCAGAGAAATTAGGCTGCTTCCCCTCAACCCTACACTCAGCATTACTCTCAGTCACTGTATATATACAACCACTGCCTACTCGCGCGAGCTCATTTACTCCAGAGCTTCAGACAAAACCTCAGCCTCGTCTTAATGACCTTAACTGACCCGACTGCTTTTTATTACCACCTGATTAACAGTCAGGGCCATTTCTCTGTTTTTGGGTTTTACTGTTACATGATTAAATGAATAATTAGTATTGTCATCATTTAAATGCAGTAAATAGTTACATATACTATTGCTTTAGATTGACTTTGCTGGACTAAGCCGCTGACTCTGATCAACGGATGCTACTGCCATCAACGGCCGGTATGGCGCTCTCTCCCCATCACTGCTACCAGGCAATGTCCGCTGGCTCAGGTGTCTGTTAGCTGATGTATCAGAGCTGCGTGTTGGCTGCCTAGTTACGATGTATCAGCAGCAGTTAGAAAAGAGGCGGAGCCTCTCACATGCATCAGAGGAGGCCTGTGCTATTCTCCACCCTAGTGTGTGTCTGTGTGTGTGTGTTTCTCTGAATGGACAGGTGTGTGCAAGCAAATTGGCCAATGTCTGTGAACTTTAAACAAGTTTGATAGAGTCCATTATTACGCCATACAAGTCCAGGCTCCTATGAGATGTACAGTGTACACACTAAACTAAAAGATACAGAAATTCTACAAAACAGATTTGAAACATCTATTAAATGATATAAATTGTTGTTAGCATTTGACTCAGATGACACAGAAAATCCAAGTGTCAGACTATTTATAGCTGTGGATCGCTTTTTTTGTTGTAGGGTGGAGCTTAGCATGAATCAGACACCATGTTGAGCATTACAAGCGTTTCTCTGCATTACAGTAAACTGTTGGAGCTACTTATTTATTACGAAATGTAAAATATATTAAAGAAATATAGATATAGATATTTCTGATGATACACATTCTATAAATGTCTAAATGTATAAATAAATAAATCAACAATTGTCACATTCCACTTATTTAAGTGTAAATAAAGTAATGAGTTAATTATTAATGTAATTAATTCATTAAGTTCTGGCCACATTCTTCAGGGACCATAGTGCCTTTTATTTAAAGTAAAGGTCCTGTGAAGGACACCGTATGCCTAAACACAAAAACAACTTCTTTACCCTGAAGGTCAGACCACAAGGGAGCGAAAGCCAAAAGAAAAGGAGAAGAAAAAAGAAAAGAAGTGAGGGAAAAGTGATGACCTTTTGATAAACAATGACCTCCTTAAGTACAAACATTCCTCTATGTCCACTGCAATGATTCTCACTCAAACACACTTTCACCCTATCTCTGTTTCACACACACACACACACACACACACACACACACACACACACACACACAGTGCTTTTCCATTAGAAGGTAATCTCTCGTGAGAGTGTGTTTGGTGGAGTTTCCCCGCAGGTCAGTTAACCACACACTGAGCCACTCACAGTCCAGTGCAACCACAACACACACACACACACACATATCAGCTCACTGCAAGACTGATCACAGAGCACATTTGGAAAGCATTAAATGAAAAGGGGAGGGGGTTCAGAGAGAGAGAGAGAGAGACACAGAGAGAGAGAAACAGTGAAAGAGAGTGAGAAAGAAAGAGTGAGAGGGAGAGAGACAGGGAGGGAGAGTGTGAGAGAGAGTGAGAGAGTGAGAGAGAGAGAGTGAGAGAGAAAGAGTGAGAGAAAAAGTGAAAGAGTGAGAGAGACAGAGAGAGTGTGAGAGAGAGTGAGAGAAAAAGTGAAAGAGTGAGAGAGACAGAGAGAGTGTGAGAGTGAGAGAGAAAGAGTGAGAGGGAGAGAGACAGGGAGGGAGAAACAGTGAAAGAGAGTGAGAAAGAAAGAGTGAGAGAAAGAGTGAAAGAGAGTGAGAGAGAAAGAGTGAGAGTGAGAGAGAGTGAGTGAAAGAGTGAGAGAGAAAGAGTGACAGAAAAAGTGAAAGAGTGAGAGAGACAGAGAGAGAGTGTGAGAGAGAGTGAGAGAAAGAGTGAGAGAGAAAGAGTGACAGAAAAAGTGAAAGAGTGAGAGAGACAGAGAGAGAGTGTGAGAGAGAGTGAGAGAAAAAGAGAGAGAGACAGAGAGAGAGTGAGTGTGAGAGAGTGAGAGAGAGGAGAGATGCACATTCAGAATCACTCTTAGATGTGAAATGTTTATAAAGACTGAAATAGAGAAGCTCCAAACACACATCTTCAGTCTTCACTGCCAGCCAGACACGGATGTTCTCACACAGTCCAAAAACATGAAGTCAGGTGAATTGTGTAATCTAAACTTTGTGTGTGTGTGTGTGTGTGTGTGTGTGTGACTGCAGAAGAGTCACAGTGTAGTGAAGTGTTGTGGGTGTAGCTCAGGATGCCCTGCGCCTGGTGAAGGGGGACTCACCGTGACTCTGTACTGTATTAAGCAGGTAAGATGATGGATGGATGGAATTATGTGAGAACTGCATTTAAGAACATTCAGAAGAACGTTGGTCTTAAGAACCTGGTGCCAGTTCATGGTTTACGACATCTGAAGTTAAGGATGTCACGTATGACATCACCTCTCCTCCTCCTCCTCCTCCTCCTCCTCCTCCCTGAGAGATAAAGTCTGTTTTCTCTCAGGTCATCTCTCTCTCTCTCTCCTCAGAGAGCTCAAACCGACTTTTTTCTCCTGGGCTGCGAAGCTGGAAATAACAAGCACCAGCCGAGGGGGGAGAACCGTCTGGAAGACCGCCAGAAGATTAGAGGCCTTATTGGGCAGTGATGTTGTTTCTTTATTTAACTGCTAGGAGGGGAAAAAGGGTCCACGGACAATAACGTGTGTTGGAAAGAAAAGAATAGACATTTTTTTCTTTTTCTTTTACAATAATAGGAGGAAGCTGTGCATTTGTTTTATAATCCTCAAACATAATGTAACTGAAATCGGGGCTTATAAACACTGGGGGCCGTTCCCATGCTGGGAAGAATGAGGTCTTGAGCATCCCAAGTAAAAACACTCAGAATTTAGTATAAAAGTCATTTGGTTCTTACAGCTAAAGCACTGTGCATCTCAGCGGACATCACAAGGGACTGTCACCTGTGTGACCACTTGTGATTGGATTTATTATGTTCCCACTGGTGGAGGAGTACCACCCACTTTTACCACATCAGGCCCCCACTGCAGGTCTGCCGGAACTTCCAGTTTGTGCAGTTTTTTTAATGCTATGCTACAAAATCTAAAAAAATTACATTTTGTGTGTAATTTAGTCTATTTCAATCCCATTTTAACCCAAAAGACCAGCCCAAACTATCACTGACTACAGAAACGACACACTGGGCTTCAGACACCTAGCGGTAACCGGACGTCTTTACAGAGTTTAGTTTCTAAAAGCTGCCACACATAAAGGTTTAAGGTGAAATGATTATGAACAGACTGATAAATCAGTCAAATTCGCTTATAAATGAAAGGCTGATGGGGAGGTAGTATTTCTCCTAAAATGATGAGGGGTAACAGAGAGGCTTTAGTGCCTGTGAGATAGACATGTTCAGATAAATAACAGCAGGTTATCAGGAGCAGCACACAGTCTGATATTAAATAAATGGGCTTCATGATAATGTTTGTGTTTTACTAGCCAGTGAGACTAATGGAACATTTCTCCACATCTGGAACAACCATCAGAGTCTGAGAGAGAGAGAGAGAGAGAGAGACAGAGAGAGAGAGAGAGACAGAGAGAGAGA
>BRDA01012101.1:371-10691 GCA_036984385.1 Crenuchus spilurus
GAGCTGAAAGTTTGTGTTGCCCAGCAACAGCCCCAAAACATCACTGCTGTAGAGATTTGCATGGAGGAATGAGCCAAAATACCAGCTACAGTGTGCAAACCTGGTGAAGACTTACAGGAAACGTTTAACCTCTGTCATTTCCATGTTACAAAGTATTGAGTTGAACTTTTGTTATTGACCAAATCAGGGTTGGCACTGGCTCATGAAACCTTTTAGCCATTGTGGCTAAGGGGCTTAAAACTTTCTTAGCCACATAAGGATTTGATTAGCCACAGATTTAACAGCTACCTGTGACGAAGACAGTTAGCCACAGTAACCACACTTTAGCCACAGTTAGCCAATCTTAGCCACAGGCACTTACATGTACATGTACATCATATCAGAAATCCATTGGTGTAATGAATTTCTGATCATATTTACAGATATTTATAGATATTTACTCTCTGTAGGGCAAATAAGAGTGATAAAAATACTATCAATGAACGCACAGAATTATGGGATACTATAATTTTCTACGGGCGAAACTTCATTTAGAGACCCACCTATCTCATTAATTATTTCGCGGCTATTTTCCTGACGATGTTGCTTCGGGCTATTTCGGGTGTTTACGGAGCAGCAGATAAACTCAAGATGGTGGACAGCGTGGCGATTTGAATTCGCCATGCGTTAGAAAATTGCTTTTAGCCAGCGTGGTGTACTGATGACATGTTTTCCTGCGCGAACCCTGCAAATACTTATTGTTCACCATAATTTACAAATAAATTCTTTAAAAATCCTACAATGTGATTTCCTGGATTTTTTTCTCATTTGTTTTTCATAGTTGAAGTGTACCTATGATGAAAATTACAGACCTCTCTCGTCTTTCTAAGTAGGAGAACTTGCACAATCAGTAGCTGACCAAATACTTTTTTTCCCTACTGTATGTAACTTTGTATAATGTTAAAAGTTTGTATAAAGTTTACCTTTTTTATTAAATTGTGAACAAACATCTCTATTTTTTTAATACACATGTATGTTAAATAAAAAAGTATGAAAGTGATGTACCTCTATTATTGAAAACCAAAAAGAAATAAGCTTAGAGATAAGCTTCATAAGCTTGAAATTTTGTTTGTGACCTTATTAATTTAGCTTGTTTTTTATTTATTTCACACAATATTTTTATAGTGCTGGTCTTTTTCTTCTCGGAGGTTTCAGAAACAAGTCCAGGCAGATTAAGTTAAAATAAATATCTTTTAAACACACATTTAAGAAATTGTAAAATATGTACCATTTACATTTAAACTGGCTTTAGATGCTTGAATACAAGTCATTTTTACTCACTGTAATAAAAAAAAAACATTAAGCTTTAAGCCATCTGAGTCACAGTACATTTGAAAATTAGGAATGTAAACTGTTACACAGTGGTTTCAAATCCTTTCAGCAGAGTTGAGGTAAAATGATTTAATTTTATATATGATTAGGATTAAACATAATTACTATAGGTTAATTTTTAAGGTGCTGTCACTATGATCTGAGGATCGTGAGCGTGAATCCCAGGTCATGCTGTTTGGCCACTACTAAGTAATGTCGGCTGGCTCAGATCAATCAATCAGAACTGGGACAGAGCTTTCCTCCGAGCATATTGGCTGCCTGGCCACAATGTACAGTATAGGCAGCAGTTGGAAAAGAGGCTGAGGTTGACTTCACATGCATCGGTGTGAGTCTGCACCCTTCTGGAGTCAGGGACATTACAAGTGATGGGGAGAGTCAACGAATGGCCAGGTTGATTGGATACTAATTCATTGGGGAGAAAATTGAGAAAAACAAATAATAGAAAGAGTGCTAATAAATTGCTGTATCGATTAATAAAAGAAACCACTTGCATCACTCTGGAAAAAAACAAAATACTTGACAACATTTTTCTTTCTCTGTAAAATAAACTCAAATAAACTTTATTTATGCATAAACAGAGTCAGAGTTTCAACCTTATTACACATACAACAAAAAAGACAAAAAAACCACCTTCCACCCTTCACACTACCATCTTTAAACTCAATTTGTTTTAAACACTCACTGTACAGTACAATGTATTCAATATTACAATGTGCCTTCAGAATACAGTGGTTGCATTCATTTTGTTTCTGTCTCAAATGCAGTGCATTAATTCATGTTCACTCAATGTATTCAGTTTTAGAGGAATGCATTGTACAGGTTAAAAGATAAAAAAGCAGAAAAGTAACAGTAAGAAGGACAACAGGTACACAATTATTTTCCTTCAAGAGTCTTTTGATAAAGAAAAAGGCATCTTAAGGCTTATATGCTGAATTATATGGACTTTTCTCAGGAAGTAGAGATGTCCAAAAGATTAAATTACAGCTCTTATGTTGACCTGATGTTGGTCTGATGTTTTTTTTTACTCAAACTGAATAGAACACTGGTATTCATAACTATCATCCACAAAAGACTATTCTTACTAACAAAACATGTTTAGAGAAAAAGACATGAAAAAGAAAGACAGCAAGAAGCCAAAGACCGGTTCCCCTCGAGTTTTGTCTGCCAGTGATTTTTATAAGAGCTACCAAATTCCCAGCTGGTGTCCTCAGCCTTCTAATATTCACATCCTTAAGAGTTTCTTAGCAACTGATTGTGGAATGTAATATGATATTGGGTTAGCATCTATGGCCAAGTGCATTACCTGTAATCACTGAAAGTAGTCGACATGTCTTAATGCATCAATGAGATTTTTATTTATTCTTTTTTTTTCTTTTTTTTTTTCACCTGCACGCCTCATAAGAGCGCAGCAGTGTTCCTGAGAGGCCTGCCAGAGTAGAATAGCAGGTGGTGAACGGAGGTGTTGAACGCTGGCAATGCAGGGGAGAAAATAGAATCCTTTAGACAATGTTTAATTCTCCTCAATGAGGGTAATGTCTAATTCAGTACAATCCCTCTCAAAAACACTTTGTTGTCCCCCATCACGTGCAGAGTCTACCTCCTCTCTTTCCTCTTCCTCCTCCTCCTCCTCCTCATCACTTTCACTGAGTGGTCCAATACTCGTCCTCCCTAAGCCTTCAGCAGGTGAGCATGACCCTCTGAAGTCTCCAAAAAAAGGCTCAAGGCCCATGCAGACATCCCCTCCACAGGCAAGTTTACCACGCTCCAAACAACTCAAGGGATCTGTGCTTCGGGTCTGGAAAAAAGTTTTTAAAAAAATGTAAAATTATTATTATTTTTATTATGATACATCAGGTTAACTGAAGTGACAAATATAATATTGAACTGCCATCCCGTTTGCAATCCTTTTCTCAAAATATATATTTATAGCAACTGCATGGCCAAATTACTTAGTCTGTAAAATACGCAATTCTTTCAACACGTTTCAATTTGTGTAAGTTTGTTCTGTAATCTTATATCAGTCAGAGTTAAAAGCTGCACTGGAAACTGTCACTTCATTAAAAAAATTATGAAGGTTGGAACACTATTCAATTCAAGAGGTTCAAGTTCAATTATCAGAACTGGACAGATAATCAGATTTGACGGTATTTCATGTACGTTTGTAACTCTACAGAAATAACTGCTACATTGTAATGTTAATCAAACATGTATAAGACATGGATTACCTTTCCACAAAAAAAAAAAACAAAAAAAAACAGAAAAAGTACAAAAACCCATAATACACACAAAGTCTGAAAATGAAGCCAACATTACCTGTGTCATTTTGGCAAAGTCTAGCACAGGCCGTGCACATGGTCTGTCTGGATCCCTGCGACGCTTCAAACCAGGCTTGAGCAGAAGAAGGTCACAAGGTTGAGAGTGACATCGTGGAAGTTGAGGAGGAAGAGCACGACGCACAGAAGATGGCGTGCTGCACGCAGATGATGGTGAGGCTGGCACTGCTGGAGGGTGGGATGTGGGCTGTGGGGGTACCTGGGGTGGTGGAAGGAAGTGTGCAGCAGCTTCTCGGATGAGTACAGGAGAGAGTGAGAAACGTCGCTGTGGAGGATGAGGAGGGTGAAGAGGAGACGGCGATGAAGAACATGAGGAGGGTGAAGGGAAAAAACAACAACACGCACTGCCTCCAGCAGCATCACTTGGGTCCCAGGGGAAATTCCATGGTAGAGGAGAATCTGGGGAAAGGGCCAAGCTGAAAAAAGTGGGGCTGGAAGAAGAATGCAAAGAGGAATTGAGAGAGGAACTGGGGGCACGCAGCGGACATGGCCCCCCCGCGCCCCCTCCACTGTGGCATCGACGGTTCACTGGTGTCCAGACCTTGGAGGCACTTGGCCGCCAGGTGTACCGGCAGCGTGAGAGGTCCTCCGGTACAGACAGCGAACGACAGTGGCGTTTTGGGGGTGGCGGGGGGGGAGGGGGTGGCCCGGGAAAAGACAGGTCCGTCACAGAGGTGCTTGGGGCAAGTGGACTATTCAGGGTGTCCCCCTCCGGCAGGTGGGCCGCAGAAGGTCCCAGAGGCACAGGGCCGGGGGGGAAGCTGGAGCTCAGTACGCCCTGCAGTCCGGATTTTGAGGAAGGGCAGAGTTGCCAATAACTGCTCTCTAAAGAACAGGAAATAACACAATATTTACAAACACCACCCATCAGCATTACACATTACAATTACAAAAACTGTATTCTTTATTTCCCTAATTTTTGGGGTGCAAAGTTTTATTTTCCAGTTAAGTTTAGTTTTGCATTCAAATGTCCAGCATCACTACACAGATATATAAAAGATATAAAAATATACAGGTCAACTATGTACTTAACTGCCACTTTTGTGGATTAACAGGACTGTAAAATGTTCATACTTGTAACTATGAGCCACACAGCGAGCCCACTTTTAAACTGAAGTATGTAAAAATAAATGTACACAAATTCTGAAAGTCTTGCAGATTCTCTGCAATTAAATATTTGCTTTAATACTTCTTGGAAAGAAACATTTTTTCAGAACTCTGTGAAACAAATAAGAAAAAATGCTGACATTCATGACATACAGTACCTACATGACAGTGATGCTTAGGTTTGAGATATTTTACTTCCTATTCAAATGGAAGTTAAAGGTTACAAGGTCAATATCAATATGAATGGCTATTATTAGAAGCATTACATTCTACAATACTGAAGGTTCATTACTGAAGTTTCCTGAGCAAATCAGGAAGAAATGGTTTACAGAGAAATAAATGATTTTTGAATGTATTATTATTATTTTAAACAGTCTTCATTTTTATGGCATTTGTCAAGAGTTTGAATGGAAGATGACTATTATTATTATTAATAATAATAATAATAATAATAATAATAATAATAATAATAATTATTATTATTATTATTATTATTATTATTATTATTATAAGATGACTATTAGAAATACTTGGAAGAGAATTTGCTCTTCACAAAGTAAACTAAAACAACAAGATATGAAATCTATTTCACAGTGCATGTTTTTATGTCAGGAGTGCCCAATCACAGAGTTAGCTGTCAAATGTCATTTGGCATCCATTTTTAAATATTATACTTTTTAAACATGGCTTACTACAATTCAGCATCACAAAGCCTCAAATACATATTTAAGGATGTAGGCATCATATTTGAAGTTGTGCTGTATATAAAATGCCACTGCCATAGTTTACATTCCCTATCTTTGAATCATCTTTAGAACTGCACCCACACGGGGCATTTCTCTCATGTTGCATCTTGACTACTCTTTAGTAAAAAGTACAGAAGCACAGAATAGAATGATTAAACACAGAGAGACTCTATGTAGCTACAGGGCTCAAATGGCTATTTACTAAAATATTTACAGTTTAAGATATAATCTTAGGGTTTTTTCACACCTGAAAGTTTGGCTCAAGGTCCAAACCAGAGTTTGCCTTTTTGTTACATTGTATAAATTAGTAGTTAGTTAGTATCAGTTTCACACTGCAGTTTAGCGAGCGCACTACATAACTTTTCATTACACACATACATCCCGTCATCATCAGCTACATGTGCTGCATCTCCCTATACTGCACTTTGATTGGCTTATCGAAAAGGGTATGTGTCTGACATTGGAATATTGTCAATTAGGGTGTAGTTGATTTTTTTTTTATAATTTTTTGCCAATTTTCTCCCCTTCCCAATGTAGTAGTAGCCAATTAACCTATCCCCTCCATTAGGACTCAGGGTGTAGTTGATTCTATCATATGCTCTGTCTCTCATTCTCTCCGAAAATATGGTTTACGTTTTGCAAGCTGATTTTTCACATGTTCATCAAGCTAAATTTTAATTAAACATTTGGTCTCCTTCTCTCCCCATGTGCTGCCATGACCCATTTTTGTTGTTTTCTTGTCCTGCTGTGTCCACTGCACACACATATACATAGGTTTGTGTGTCTGTGTGAGTGTGTGATGGGCACAACAGGACTGCAAAGCAAATGCTAAATGAAATGAATGTTCAATATGTTAATGTACATGGTAAGAACTTGGCCCAGAACATCACATGCCACGTGACATGGTTTGCTGCATGTATAAATAAGTGACTATAATGTGACTGATGTCCAAAAGGGCATGATGTGTGGTATGGCAAAAGGGTGGAAGTGTGATGGCATAACAGTGGTGCCCCAAGAGCCATTGATGCCACAGGAGAACACATACTCCAGCAAGTGATACAGAGCATTACACATGCCACACCTAATACTGCCCATGCCATAACATCTCGCTAGTGTCATCCAAGTCAAGGGTAGTTATTCCCACTATTAGGTCGGTGGTCTTAATATGCTGATATGACCTTGTATATGTTAATAATGCATTACATTTTTTTTAGTCACACCATTGCAAGAGGTAATTCAGAGTGCATTTCAGATCACATGGAACTTTCTATTGTTCTTTTCAAATAAAAAATAATACAATGGCAGTAGTGTCTGACACTCTTTTTTTGTTTTCCTGTTTAAAGTGATTGTTTCAGACCCTAACGGAGTTTAAAAAAAAAAAAAAAAAAAACTGACAATGAATTTTTTAGTTTGTTAGATCAATGAGATTAAAGGTGTCATGTGAACTTAATGCAAGGAATGGCATCCACGGGGGTGGGGGTGGGTGCTTCATCTCTGCCATGAAAGTACATCAAAATATCTGTTTGTGTTTAAGGTCAATTTATACTTCTGCGTTGAGTCAACATGTTGTCTACAGCATAAACTGCGTGCCTCGCCTACGCTGTAGCATGCTTTTATACTTCTGCGTTGGTCTGTCTGACGTACTGCAATTACACAAAAAAACACTAGGTGGCGATATGGTTTCTATGCCACTGGTTGAGTTCCTTGGTGTGCTTTGTTTACTTCCTCAGAGTACTATGACAAGGAATCATAAAGATGTTCATATTTTTGGGCTTCCGCAGTAAGTCTCTCCTCAACTTGATCCATTGTTGTATAAGAGTCGGTTTCTCTATAGTGTTTCTCAGTTTGTAATTAAGATTTTAAAACTGGCAGCAAAGGCGGAAATGCAGAGGCAGGGATACAATGTGGCGGACCAATCACAGCTGCTGCTGTCTGCATCCACGCAATGAGTGGTAACATTTCTGGAGAGTTGTGGGTCAAGGTACGGCGTAGCCTACATCATAGGGTATGCGTAGGCTACGGCGTAAATTCTACACAGAAGTATAAAGTGGCCTTTAGGCACATCAATTACAGCACCTAAAAATAAATTATAAAATTCAACAAAATCTTGACATACCTTTTGAATTATTCACACATTTTAAAATACTGATTAACTTGCAGGCAATCAATGAAATTACATGCCTAAATTTGTTCCAAAGTTATAAATCTTCTAAATACATTAATGGACTACTGCACACTCACCAGGCATCAATCCATCTGTGGGCCGGCATGTTTCAGTGAGGCTGTGACGATTGTGCAGAGACTGAAAGAAAAATATTACAAAGATACAAGGGAAAAGGTAGCATGTTAATTTTGTGATCTGCTTTTAATAAACCAGATACCCAATAACATCTTAAGTAAGTTTTACCAAGTTGATGTCCAGTGGTTGTGCCCGATGTGAAGATGATGCATTTGCTCAACATTTAACATAATCATGGCTTAGCAAATGAGTTCTGAAGTGAATCATTTGGGAGAATTAAAGGTAGCACCAGTTCTTCAACCCGTTTCTGCTATCATGATCACCTCATCACCATCACCTGAGGATATATGATGCATACAATTACACAATGACATATTACAACTGAAAGTCATAAGCAAAAATGTTTGTCAACTCCTTAGCAATAGCACAGGACAGAGACGTGTAGATCAACATCTTGAACCTCAAAATGATGCACTTAATTTTTCTGCATTAATGCTGTATAGAAATGCCTGTGATCACTCTGTTTCTGTCTACCATTCCAGTATATCACCTTTAAGATTAATTTTACCAAACCCACTCAAACTATTTTATTACACTCAAAGTCCCCTGAGCTCTTAAAACTATTTACGTATGGTGCTTAGAGTTGGAACATTATACAAGTTTCTCCACTTTGAAGTCTGACATGCTTGATTATAAAGTTTTTACATTTTTTTATTAGTTTTAGCAGAAAATCTTGTTTATAGTATATCATAATTGTATTTTATTTAAATGTTTTACTAATAAATACAAAACAAAAAATACTATGTAATTGTTTTATTATTTTTTACTGATCTAGATGGACCAACAATATCAAACAGCCGATAATGAATATCATCTGTTAGGGCGAATGCTAGTCCTGACTTCCCCTGATAGATATTACACTCATCCCAACACTGTACACCATCATTCACTCCCTTGTTGTACACTACTATTTGCACAACAACGTACATTACATTAACTGTGTTTATCTTAATCTGTGCGATGGTTTGTTTATTGTGTAAGTTTAGGCACATTGTCTTGTGCACAGTTGGGCAAACAGTTTGTGTATAACAAGTGATACTTTTGGAGCATATATATATATATATATATATATATATATATATATATATATATATATATATATAGTATATTGTTTGTAAATTATATGTACAATACCTGTGTCTTTATGAAATACTACATTTTTAAAATTTTGATTAGTATCGTTTTGATTAATATTGTTTTATCATTCAAATTAATTTTGTTTATTTTTAGCCTCCATGTGGCTCTACTACACTGAAAGCGAGAGTCCTCAATGTACAGCCGAGCAAAAGCAAACAATATGAAGATGAAGAATTTAATACAGAAAACAAACACCCTGAACAACAGACGACAGGCTATAAATAAAGCGAAACAGAAGCGACGATGTAGTAGAAAAACAGTCAAACGGCATCAGTCTGACATTCATCTCAAATGACATATAACCGGTGAAACAGTTCAGATGACTTAAACATCAGCGCTGTACGTTTAAAGCTCAGAGTTGTTTTTTTTGCTCGTCTGGCTCCAGGCTTTAGCAGTGAGCTAAACCGGGCTCAGTTATTACAGCCAGACAACAGTGTCACTGTTCTAACCAAAACGAGTAACAATCCAAGTCAATCTAATAATAAATTAACAGAGCCGCTGAATGAGCAAAAACCAGATGGTTAACCATCATAACAGATACTGGCTAAACCTCTACAGGCCCATTCACAGCCAGACCTGCTTAATATGGCAAAATATAAACTCTCCACATTCTGCATTAAAATCATTAGCAACCAAAATACTGAAAAGCAGCCAAGAAAACAATACAAATACAGAGAGGTTAGCTACCCTAGTTAGCCAGTGGAAAGCTTTAGGACGGCTGTCTACATATAAAACAGCAGACTCGGGCCACTAAATCAGGACATTTAATGAGGGCTAGTTTAGGACAGCCCTCATAATACAAATAATATAATCAGTAAATGTCGTAATGCAATGTAATATAAACTGCAAACATAACATGCAATTATATATATATATATATATATATATATATATATATATATATATATATATATATATATATATATATATAAATAATCAATCATACATACAGACTTACATATCTACACTGCAATTCTAAACACATCAGTTATTAAGGCTCTATAAGGTTAAAGAGGTTCAATCTTACCTCGCCAACCAGCCAGACCAGTGCAGCAGTCTCATCAGGCCTGGGTTACCAGGCTTAGCGAGCTAACACTGGCCTGCCATCGCCTGCATGACATCAAACAATTCAGACACAACAGCTAGCTTAGCTTAGCTAACCGAGCAGGACACACAGGGCGTAATGCTAGCTTAGCTATTGTCAAATCCCGTCCTCCTCACCCATCACAAACACACCCCGAAAACGACGACCTGGCTTCACTACAGACGGAAAGATATGACCTCAAAAGAGCCCCTGGAAGCTACGATACAGAATCGCTATCGCATT
>BRDA01012101.1:10701-20934 GCA_036984385.1 Crenuchus spilurus
ATATATATATATATATATATATATATATATATATATATATATATATATATATATATATATATATAAATCAATCATACATACAGACTTACATATCTACACTGCAATTCTAAACACACCAGTTATTAAGGCTCTATAAGGTTAAAGAGGTTCAATCTTACCTCGCCAACCAGCCAGACCAGTGCAGCAGTCTCATCAGGCCTGGGTTACCAGGCTTAGCGAGCTAACACTGGCCTGCCATCGCCTGCATGACATCAAACAATTCAGACACAACAGCTAGCTTAGCTTAGCTAACCGAGCAGGACACACAGGGCGTAATGCTAGCTTAGCTATTGTCAAATCCCGTCCTCCTCACCCATCACAAACACACCCCGAAAACGACGACCTGGCTTCACTACAGACGGAAAGATATGACCTCAAACGAGCCCCTGGAAGCTACGATACAGAATCGCTATCGCATTTTCGACATTTCACCGTCTCACACTAGGAAAATAAGACCGCCCGTAGAAATTCAATGGTTTCCATCTGCAGAGCCTCCAGCGCCCCCCGCCCCCGCCGACCAGCCAGCCAGCGCCCTCTACTGGTTCTTTACGGAGTAACATGCCTAAGACTAAACAAGGAGAATCTGCATTACTCCACAGGTCATAAATGTTAATTATAAAATTCGAATTATTTAATTTGACAGCACCTTCAGTTCCAGGCTTAATTTTATTCTGCATTAAAATATACATTCTCACAATCTACTTCTTAAACATGCATTAAGTATTAACAAGTATTGTTTTTTTTTGTTTTTTAACATACACACCTTTAATTATACTGTAAAGGTTCATGATATACCAACTTCATTAATTACCAGAACAAACATTTTAACATCTTTATTGGTTTTGCTTTCCACAGCTTAAAGTTGTACAAAAAATCCACAAAAATAAAAAGTTAACAGCCTTTCCCCAACAACCATGAATGTCCGACAAGAGTGAAACCAAGGAGAGGAGGGAAGCCTCATGCCTCAAACAGCAAAACTCTTTTATAGGAGTGGGGGTGTTAAGAGTGGCTATGCCAAGAGTCTAAGGAGTGAAAACTAGTGAAGGACAGAACAGAACAAGTTAACAGAAAGTGAAAAAAACAGGCTAGTGCATGTTTACAGTGGTTCAACAGCTTTCATCAAGTGACTTTGTAAGCAGATGTACCATTTAATGCAAAACAACCACACATTGTGCACCATGCATGCAAATAAGAACAAAATACATGTTTGAGCATACTGTGAAACTTTGACTGCCCTTAAGTGCTGGGAAATAAGTTACATACACAGTCTGAAGAACATTAAACGCTACATCAGTAAAATTGCAATAGTGGACGTTCACTCTCTGGGGCAGCTTTTCTGCATGCATGGTCAGTCTCCAGGAGAAACCTCAGCCATCCCAGGACATTCTCCTCAGCAGTCAAGTGACTATTAAAGGAATAGTCCAATCTGGAAGTCTGGTACTGCTGGCCCATTACATCAGCCTAAACACAATTGAGAAAAACATACCTCAGTATACCATCTTCAAATACCTCAGATACCACAAACGTTCCTGTTCCACTCACTTGAGCAAGAGGCTTCCAGAATCTGTCGATTGAGCCCTCAGTAGGCTGAGAAATCACAGGGGCACTGGGGTTGATTGCTTCCAACTTCCTTTCCTTTCTGCCCAGTCTTTCTTCACTCAGCTCAGTATTCATTTGCTCAAGCAATTTCTGCCTAAGGATATTTAAATACAATGATTTTTTTTTTCCCTTTATCAGCAACAAGTTCTATTCATCAGAGATTAAAATAATGAATTTGGAACATTGTGCGCAACAGTATATACACACACACAGCATGAATACTGGCTTGCATGTATTATATAGCTTTTGATGCTAGAAGAGAATCTGGGATGTGTAAACTCCCTTTGAAAAGAAGTTTCTCCACTGATGGCCTAGTGACTCCTCATTTAAGTACCAAAGTGAACTCATCTACATAATTACAGTCAAAATGCATAAAACAAACATACAGTTGATCAACTGGGTCATGCCCTTCCATGTTCTCTTCAGAAGCTGAAGGTGGGTCCCAAGCATGCAGCGCTCTTCGCCAAAGCCTAACTTGCATGTCCCAAGACCTGCGGCTATACTTGCGGTATTTGCTGGGAGTGGATGGGTGAAACCCAGGGATGCGAAGATGTCTGAAAGTAAGGAATAAAAAAATTTGCCAAAGATCCTCTGCATAGTTTTCATATGCAGTAGAATCAGTTATATCTGATGTAATCAGTCCTTACTTTGGAACTTGCTTCATATAGTTTTGGTAGCCACAAGTGCTCTTCCCATACTGAATCTGCTTCTGTCTGCGCTTTAAAACAGACTCATTAGTCTCTATGTGTGATGGGTTGACACTGCGAGAACACCATCGGAGCCTTGATGGCGACCTATAAAAAAAAATTGTTTCCCTTGTTATACCACATCTTGTAAAAGCCTATAACGAAATCACTATAGGATTCAGACTATGCATCTGACCTCTTAAACTCATCTAGATCTTCTGTCCCAACAGCAACATTGGCTGTAGATATCTTGAGGATGCATCTCTCAAGAATGGAAGATCTAATCAGGGTACACAATATATATTAAGCATACATTTTGGCAATACACAGTGGGCAAAACTATTGAGCTGAAGACCTGCGAGGCTTGTATTTGGAGGTGTTCCTTTCTTCATCTGTAGAAGATGACTGTGGGGTTCTAGAGCTGCATAAAGGCACAGAGACATTGTCAGAAGTCATTCCTTAAAATGTAAAGCACAAAATGGCTTGTGTTCATTTGTTCTTTGCAATTAACAACTTAAATCTTTACCTTCTTACCTGACCAGGCTGTCATACACATAGCTGCAACCTGGGAGAAGCCAGGGTTCTGGGGTGGCAGGCTGGAGAGGAGATCTGACCCTCATATCATAGGGTAGCTCTGGAAAGTTGGGAAGAGGCAGACTCCTACAAATTTAGTAAATAAATGAACAAGCAAATCATAAAATCAGAAAACATAATTAATACCCCAAATCACTTGCACTAAAAAAAAATTAAAAAAAAAACAACATCAAGTAAATGTTTACACCTTGACTTCAAAGGACTTTGAAATGCAGTTTCAAGCTGTGCTGTCATGCTGATTTTGCCACATAGTTTGCCCCAAAGTCTGAAAGAGCTTTAAATCAACATCAGGTGCAGCAAGGGCGGGGCTGCATAATTAAAGCAGCCAATGACGTTAATTATTATGAGTTTGTTTTGGATTGCATTTATTATTTTACCAGTGTAACAAACAACAAAAGTTATTTTACTCTAAATAATTTTCTATGAAAAAATAACAATCGTTTTGATGCAAATAGAGCAAAAATTATAATAAATATTCCCTTTCTGTCAACATTACGATGGCTGCTTTCAGTTAAGTAGATTTGAAGTATGTGGTGAATTCCCAACTTTATAATAACAACATTTCTGCAATTTTGAGTTTAAAAAATTGGGGGAACAATTTACCAGTTTTATACAGATTATCCGAACAACATTATGTTCTTTAATATAAAAAACATATAAGTTGCCGTCATATATTTCAGATACCGTCGTTCGGGGTTTTGAATGGGGCTTTTATTTTGACACTATATGTTTCTCTTTGCACCGGAAAAAGATATCTGTGCTTGGAAACATGGCGTCGAGTAGTGGGGTGAGCTTTATTTTATTTTAAATTTCTTTGTTATATACACGTTTTCTGTTTTAGTTTGTGATATATATATAAATAATGCAGTCGTTGCTAAATGTAAGATGTGGGTATGGAAGTTATTAGATTTATCCACACCTACAAAACACGATATTATGGACATTAGATCGCTCTGTAAGACTCTTTATATTTGTTGATCCTTAGCTAGTGAATTTAGAGACGTAAGGTTAATGTAATGAATATACGTATTCACCGATATTATGTAATGGATTAGAGTAATGATTCACCTGCCTAAACCTATTGTCGCTCATCTTCATTTAACAGGCAAAGAACGATTTTCGGCGAAAGTGGGACAAAGATGAATATGAACAGTTGGCCCAAAAACGTCTCACGGAGGAAAGAGAGAAAAAAGATGGTGAGCAGGATAATATTGGAATTTTAACTCCTAAGTTAACCATATCCTATCCAAACTGTGGATTAAAGATGTCTTTGCATCTCCTGAATTAATGATGTCATGGTGTTGTGACGTACCTGACATAAAATCTGTCTTGTTGCCTGTATGCATTTACTACCTCATAGTACACATAATGTTGTAATTCTTATTCTGTTCTCTTTTCTAGGCAAACCTATGCCCCCAGTCAAACGAGAACTTCTCCGACACAGAGACTACAAGGTTGATCTTGAGTCTAAACTGGGGAAAACCATCGTCATCACCAAAACAACACCACAGGCTGAGATGGGCGGGTGGGTAACTAAAGCATATCCTATCAAAAATTATGTAAAATAAAATGCAATTTTTGTTTTACTGTTAATCAGTATGACTTATAGCTCATTAAAATAAGAAATCCAGAGTCTCAAATGATCAGAATACAGTGAAGCCTTAACTTACAAGCTTAATTCATTCTGTGACCGTGCTCGTAACTCAGTTTGCTTGTATATCAAATTAAACTTGCCCATTAAAATTAATTATAATGCTATTAATCCATTCCAGCCTCCCAAAAACCACACCAATTTTTTGTTAAGAAAAATGTACTTTATAAATAACAGATAATGCATAAAAATATAGTATATCATAAAACAGAATGTAAAGAAATTAACTGGCTTTATTAAGTGAATTTACCCTGAAGATCAAACAAATATTCTGACGAAGGTGGAGGAGATTAGCAGAGATGGGTAGTTTTTCATTTCATGATCTATCGCTTAATTTAACTTACTCACTACAAACTTAGTGTTACAATTTATTGCTACATTTTACTTACACACTATGCTACGCTTTATTGGTAAACTCTTCCTCCCTTTCAAATGTTTTGAAAATGAGAGAGGCAAATGTTACACAGCACCAACGCACAACCTTTTCTTCTCAGCACTGATCTTGGCACTCCATTTTTTAGGACCCATGGTTAAAACTAAGACATTTTACAAAGCAACAGCAATACGACAGAGATGCTTGCATAGCAAGATAACTACGCAAACTGAAAAGTGTAGCGTAAGCTCACTCACTTACTTACTTGTAACACAGATCTTGGCTCACATCATAAAGCAAAAAAAACGACGGCTCGTATCTTGGAAAACTCGTAACTTGATTCACTTGTAAGTCAAGATTTCACTGTATTTAATTTCAAGTAAATTACTATTCAAACATTAACATCAAAACAAATAAAGACTTGAAATATGTCACGTTACATTCAATGAATATAAAAGATAACTGTTCACCTTTTTAAAGTAAATTATAAACACATTTTTTCATGGCATTTGAACTTTTGGAGGTGCACTCATACATGAAGTCATGGTTTTTCAATAAATTGAGCATTCTACCATGATGCAAAGATCAAAAGTTTATTGAAATGAACCCATCCATAAGCTTAGCAAACTTCTCTCAGGATGTTATGTTGTTAAATTTAGCCAGTGTTTACAATCCAAGTTTGGAAATTTAGCAGGACCAAGTGTTAATGGAAGGGAAGTACTTGCCTAAGCAATTTCTCAGAAAGGTGAGTGTCAGGTGGTTGCGCTGCGCGCTGTTGCATTAATGTGACAAAACAAAGCCAGAGTGAATGACGGACACGTGGGTGGAGGCTTTGTTTTCCCGAAATTAGTGGCAAGTCACATGGGCACACCCATGAAAACCGGGTAGATGAATAATAACTGGGACAAAATTTCCCCGAAAAAAGTAAACAGTAATCAAATTGTATGATAACCAGGGCAAACGATAACTGAGGTTCCACTGTACTTGTAACTCCAATTCTAAAAGAAGGAAAATTTGGATTCCAAGCATATCTCAGCTGATTGACTATATCTGGGTGTAAGTGGACAAGTATGTAAATATGACTGTGTATATTATTTAGCAATATTGCTTGTGGAGTATTTATTTTTAGTATAACTTATTTTTGGTTTCTGCTTTCCCACTTCATTTGCTCAAACCTTTCAAGCATAAACAGTCGTCAACATTTCCTTGAGAAAATACAGCACTCAGTCTAGATGAAGGGAAGGGAGGTTTTTTTGTATATTTTTAATGTTTAATCTAGGAGTGTTGTGAATGCATAATTTAATGAAAATAAACAATAAATTAATATAGAAACCTCTTGACTGTGCTGTTCCACAAGACACATTATGTTTCTGTTCTGTATTAAGCATGCCTGGACAGTAAGTGTATATAACTTTAGGGTATTAAACACGACTCTCATTTTCACTAAAATCATTTAATTCATCATTTGAATTTAAGCTAAAAGTAGTTTATGTAGAGCCTTACTTATTAAGAAATGTGGGTAATTTATGAATGAACTCAGATTTTGCAAAATGCACAGAACAAATTTAAAGTGTTCACAATTTCCAGAAAGGTTGGGACTCTAAAAATGCAATAAAGTTGAATTTATTTAACAGACAAGGGGGTATAGAAACAAATTTTAGTCTTCTAAATGACAAACTTAATTTTATTTGATAAATATAAACAAATGTAAAAATTGATATAACATACTCAGTGTTGGGACAGAGGCAAAATAAGACTAAAAAGTACAAGTAACACTTCTGGAAGGTTCCACAGTTAGCAGTTTAACCGATAACAGGTGAGGTCATCAAGAATGAGTGTAAAAGGAGCATCTACCAAAAGCTTATGCTAAATCTGAAATGGTTAATTAGAATGCTCTACATAGAACAATATACAGGGATGTACATAAGCAAACCAGTACATTAAATAATTTTATTATATTAATATTATTTAATTTCATAAAATATACATCAACAATGGAGGTTACTGGCAACATGAAAATATCTCCAACAATATATATATATATATATATATATATATTCATGTTTTTAATGTGGTTTGTCATGACTGCATACAAATTTTATATTTGATTCTTTACTTCCATGTTTCCAATTTATCAATGAAATAATTGAGTGAAATTCTAATAATAAGTGTAATAGATTACATTTATACACAGTTTGCTCTGGTGGATTTATCTGGCTTCTTTGTTGAATGAGGAAATCATAATTGGTTGTACACTATATTTACAGTGCACTGTTTTTCTTTTTCTTCTTAGCATTGTCCAACTAGTGTAGTGTCTGCTATTCGGATCTTTGAGCACCACTTTGCTTGATTTAGCATGTCATCAGGGCGTAGACATACATTTTTCAGATCCGCATTGATTGCGTCTCTCCATTGCTGCTTTGGTCTTCCGCACGGTCGCTGGCCTTTAACCTCGAGGTGGTAGGCGATACTGGCAACAGTATCTGGAGCTGCTCGTCAGACGTGGCCAAACCAGCGCAGGCACCCTTCTTGTGTTTTCACGTCAGTGGGCACAATGCCAAATTTTCATCAAATCGTGTCATTGGTAATGTGATCGAGGAGGGATACGCCCAGCATCCAGCGGGCCATGCACATCTCCATAGCGTGGAGACGCTGTTCGGCCGCTTTCGCCATTGGCCAGCATTCCAAACCAAAGAGGATGACTGGTCGTACCACTGTCCAGTAGAACTTCAACTTCAGGTGTGTGGGCATTTTCTTGTCGCAGAAGACCGAGGACGCCGGTGACCTCCTTCCACCAAAACCATGTTGCGTTGACTCTCGCCTGTACCTCGCAGTCGGTGCTGCCATCACTCTGTAGGCTGGAATCATGGTACCAGAAAGAGCGTTTTCTTCAGATTGTCGCCATTGACCTCGATCGAGCCATCACTGGGGATCGTTTCCAAATATTCGGTCTTCGCGGTGTTGAGTCGTAGGCCAAACTGGTTCAGGCAAACCTGGCGCTGCATCTCCTCTTGGGTGATGGCTGCAAGCATTACGTCATCAGTGTACAGAAGAGTCCATGGCACTTTGCGCTGCAAGTCCCATGTGATGGTGTCCATAATGAGGATGAACAGCAGCGGCGACAGCACGAAACCTTTGGTGCACGCCGACCGTCGCTGGGAAACCGTCGGAGGTGCCGGCTGTGCATCGCACTTGACTGTTGGTGTTCACGTAGAGCATTTTGACCCATTTGATGAGATGTTCGGGCACGCCGGGATCAGTGGTGTCCGTTCTTCCTAGTGGTGCTGCTGGAGACTGCCCTCCTATAAGGTGGTGCTGAGCTGAACACGGACCCAAAGTCAGGCTGTGGTGACAAGTAGATTGGTTAACCTTTGTCGCAACCAAAAGGATCATTTACAGTGCACTGTGGGTAACAATATAGTGTACTATACAGGGCATCATGTTCACTGAAAATTAAGACAGCACTACAAAATAGCCAATAGCCAGTTCTGTGGTCCTGAAATCATGTGACAGACCAAAAGACAAGAAATGTCTTCTCCAGTCAGATGAGTCAACATTTCAGCAGGTACCTCGGTGCACACAGCATGGGTGATCTGCATATAGGTACCATTGATGCAGAAAAGTTATTTTAGACAGACGTGCTGCTTTCAAAATTACTTATTTTCCAAGGAACTCCATGTCTGTTTCAAAAGGACAATGCCGGTCTCATTTTGCATGAGTTACAGCAGCATGGCTTGGGTGTCCTGCCTGATCTGTATTCTGTTGAAAATGTATGACACATCACGAATAGGAGAATTGGACAACTTGACCACAGACTGTTGAGCAGCTCATGTATTTTGTGTGCCAGTGGGCAAAAACTCCACTTGCCAAGCTGCAACAATTAGTATCTTCAAATTCTAAATGGTTAACAAAAACTATAATTGAAAGAAAAATGTCTTGTGACCTTGTGATAAACATGCCTCTGTCCTAACAATCTCTAAAGTTGCTTATATTTCAAGAAGACACACTCTATTAATCCCCTTGGAGAAATTCTTCTCTGCATTTCTGAGATTTCTCTAAATACACAAACACACGGAGCAGTGGGCTTCCACCTTCTGTGGTGCCCAGGGAGTAGTTGAGGGTTAGGTGCTCAAGGGTTATTCAGCCATGAATGAATTTTCACTGCTGGTTCTGAGGCTCAAACTAGTAACCTTTTGGTCCAAAAGTCGCTTGACAAATGGAATGGAGTTGTTTGTTTTTGAAACACTGAAATTATATTTGTTCTTGTATGAATTCACAATGAATTAAATGACCCTGAATGACATAAAGTACATGACACTGTGATTTGTATTAGTGTGTTCATACTTTTCCATTCAGGTACTACTGCAATGTTTGTGATTGTGTCGTGAAAGATTCTATCAACTTTTTGGATCACATCAATGGCAAGAAACGTGAGTATTCAGTTTTATTCTTTCATTTGCTGTTACACCAGATGTATTGTAGTGCAAACCATAAAACCTTGCTCTTGTTTTCTGTAGACCAGAGAAACCTGGGTATGTCAATGCGAGTGGAACGCTCCTCATTGGATCAGGTTAAAAAACGATTTGAGATTAATAAGAAAAAGATGGAGGAAAAACAGAAGGAGTATGATTTTGAGGAACGAATGAAGGAGTTACGAGAAGAGGTTTGTAATGGAATTCTTACTGTTTATAAAGAGAAACATAATTCAGTGCTGCTGTTCTTATAAAGATTTACTCCGGTAATCAAAATGAAAAAAAATCACTTGGATATACAAACCGGATTCCAAAAAAGTTGGGACACTAAACAAATTGTGAATAACTGAATGCAATGATGTGGAGATGGGAAATTTCCATATTTTATTTGTAATAGAACATAGATGACAGATCAAAAGTTTAATCTGAGTAAATGTAACATTTTAAAGGAGAAATATGTTGATTCAAAATTTCACAGTGTCAACAAATCCCAAAAAAGTTGGGACAAGTAGCAATAAGTGGCTAGGAAAAGGAAATTGAGCATATAACGAACAGCTGGAAGACCAATTAACACTAATTAGGTCAATTGACAACATGATTGGGTATAAAAAGAGCTTCTCAGAGTGTCAGTGTCTCTCTGAACCCAAGATGGTAAGAGGATCACCAATTCCACCATTGCTGCGCAGAAAGATAGTGCAGCAATACCAGAATGGTGTTACCCAGTGTAAAATAGCAAAGACTTTTAAGTTATCATCATCAACCGTGCATAACATCTTCAAAAGATTCAGAGAATCTGGAACAATCGCTGTGCGTAAGGGT